>CAUYPK010131287.1:0-11098 GCA_963574355.1 Loris lydekkerianus | reverse complement strand
CACAACTTAGCTCCAGTGAATGATTCCACTGCCACCCATTTAAGTTGGATTTTAGAATAACTTGGATTTTAGAAATTCAAATTTACAGAATTACCCACAGAAAAATAATTATCTCCTCATTCTCATCACTTTTGCAGAGTTCTCTAAAGATAAAAACAATTATCCACATTATCATTGTTTTTTTTTTGTTTGTTTGTTTTTGCTTTTTATGTACTTCTTTATCGTTTCAGGTTAATTTGAAGGCACAAAGAATTAGGTTATCAGGTTATGATGTTTGCATTTGTTAGGCAGAGTCCCACTTAAAATTGTGCCCTGCCCCCAAGAGGTGTGCTGTACACCCTAACATTGTGCCCATTAAGTGACAGCACACCCTTCTCCCTCCCTCCTCCTCTCTCCTCACTCTCTCATTCCCTTGCCTCTCCATGAATTGATTTGAGTTTTTCTCTTATGTGGTCATGTATTAGATAATTTACTAGCTTCATATTAATATTGAGTACATCAGACTTTTGCTTCTCCATTCCTGTGATACTTTATTCCATGGTATACATATACCACAGTTTATTAATCCATTCCTGGGTTGGCAGGCATTTAGGTTGTTTTTATATTTTGGAGATTGTAAATTAATCTGCGATAAACAATCTAGTGCAAATGTTCTCATGATAAAATGATATTTTTTATTCTGGGTAGATGCCTAGTAGTGAGATTGCAGACAAAATGGAAGGTCTAATTAGAGTTCTTTGAGGCTTCTCCATACTTCTTTCCAAAGAGGCTGTATTAGTTTTCAGTCTCACCAACAGTGTAAAAGTGTTTCCTTCTCTCCACATCCACACCAGCATCTTAAGCTTTGAGACTGATATGTGGGCCATGCTCACTAGGTTTAGGTAATATGTCAGGGTGGTTTTTTTGTCCATTTCTCTGGTGATCAGGGATGATGAGCATTTTTTCATATGTTTGTCGGCCATTCATCTGTCTTCCTAAGAGAAGGTTCTGTTCAGATCTCTTGCCCAGGGGTAGATGAAATTGTTTGCTCTTTTTTTGTTGATTGAGTTCTCTGTAGATCTAGTTATTGACCCTTTGTAATATTCATATCATGCAAATATCTTTTCCCATTCTTAAAGTTGTCTTTTTGCTTTACTGGTTGTGTCCTTAGCTGTGCAGAACTTTTTAAGTCTAAGTCCCATTTGTTTATTTTTGTTATTGTTGTGATGGCAACTGAAGTCTTTGTCATAAAATCTTTCCCCAATCCCACATCATCAAGAGTTTTCCCACAGTTTTTTCTAAGACTTTTATCATTTCATGTCTTAGTTTTAAATCTTTTATCCATCTGGAGTCAATTTTCTAAGTAGTGAAAAGTGCAGGTCCAATTTCAGTCTTTTGTATGTAGTTATCCAGTTCTCCCAGCATCATTTGTTGAATAAGGATTCTTTTCCCCACTGTAAACTTTTGGTTGGTGTATGAAAAATTAAATGGCAAGTAGATATTTGTTTCATCTTTTGGCTTTCTATTCTGTTCCATATGTCTATGTATCTATTTTTGTGCCAATACCATGCTGTTTTGATCACTGTGGACTTGTAATATAGCCTGAAGTACAGTGGAATGATGCCTCTGGCTTTGTTTTTACTATTAAGAATAGCCTTGACTGTACAAGTTTCTTTTCTGGTTCCATATGAAATGAAATGCTATTTTTTCCAATTCTTCAAAGTGTAATGTTGATATTTTAATGGGGATTGCAACCAATCTGTACATAGCTTGGGGGTATCATAAATATTTTGACAATGTTGATTCTTCCCAGCAAAGAGCACAACATGCTCTTCTATTTGTATTCTATTTGTTTTCTTAGGATTTCATAATTCTCTTTGTAAATATCCTTCACCTCTTTTGTTAGGTATATTCCTCAGTATTTCATATTCTTTGAAACTACTATGAAGGGAATTGTGTCCTTGATTTTTTTCTCAACTTGGTTGTTATTGGCTATTGATTTGTGGACATTGATTTTATGCCCTGAGATGTTACTGTAATTCTTGATCTCTTCCAGGAGTTTTGTGGTTGTGAGTCCTTGGGGTTCTCTAAGTATAAAATCATTTCATCAGCAAATAGTGAGGGTTTGACCTCCTCTACCCATATCAGGATGCCATTTCCATCTTTCTCTTGCCTGATCACACTGGCTAGGACTTCCAGAACTATGTTGAATAGTAGTGGCAACAGTGAACATCCTTGTCTGGTTCCAGTTCTAAGTGGAAAAACTTTCAGTTTTACTCCATTCGGTATTATATTAGCTGTGAGTTTGTCATTGATGAGCTCAAGAAATGTGCCTCCTCACATTATCATGGTTAATAGCTGATTTATGGTATGATTAGAGGTAGATGGTGACATTAAAAAACACCCTTCCCTTCATTTCAAAGAACAGACTCCTAAAGGATTCAAAGATTTCTGTGAAACTTACAACTTCATATTCATATTTTACTGGCTGTATAATATTCCCCAAAGTTCTGCCTATCCATGCTCTATCCATAATATTAGGAGCTAATGGAATTATTATCTGTTTAAATGGAGGCTCTAGACCACTTCTGACACTGGCTTCTGTGTTCTGGAACATAAAACATTTGCTTAAGGAGTTTGTAGGCAGAGTCATAGAGAACTTTCCCCAGGCTCGCCTCTCCTCCCCAGAAATGCCTTCATTAAAGGAAGTATGTGGGTGCATATGTGTGCACGCCTGCACACACACACACACACACACACACACTGCAAGAGCTAACATTTTCAGCAAAATATAAAGTCAACCTTGCTCAAATATGAACCTAAACATCTATAATTTAACCTTTTGTTAGAAGAAAGTTTTGGTTATGGGTAATTCTACATTGATACATTTGGAGAAATATTCTCCATATTTATCCCTGGGCCAGTACAGTTTAGTGAGCCAAGTGCAAGTTTGGAAGCACACTGCTCGGATTTAGATTATGGGTTAGACAATTGTGTGACTTTGGACAGAGGTCTAACACACGATAAGTAAGCTTGCACAACAATGACACTGTAATTATTCTTAATTATCAAAAAGTATTGAGCTTCTTTCACCCAGAGTCAATACTGAGTTGTTTCTTTTTTTTTTCCTGGATCCTTGCCTGTGCTAGTAAAAGAATATAATGAGTACATTTTTAATTCAAACAATTTAAGATTAGTCTACATCTTCCCTGCTTTAATCTGTTTTCTGCAACTTTTACCATTTTAGTAATGTCATCAAAATCCAAATCTCTCTCTCTTTTTTTTTTTTTAGTTTCAGGGTAAGAAGAGAATACCTACAATTAAATTGCACTATTTGCATTTGTAAGATAAAGCCCAAAGTCTGAGTTGTAATTGAGTTCTTCACCCAGGAAGTGTTCCATATACTCCTACATTGTACCTGATAGGTGAGTACTTACTGAGTGCCCTCCCTTCTTGAATTTAATTGAGTTTTTCTCTCATGTGGGCCTATAGTTATTGATCTACTATTTTCAGATTAGAACTTTGTACATGGGATGCTTGATTTTCCATTATTGAGATACTTTACTTAGGAAAATGTTCTCCAAATCTATCCAGGTAAACACAAAGGATGCAAAGTCTCCATCTTTTTTTGTCTGAATAGTATTGCATGATATACATATACCACAGTTTATTAATTCTTTCATTAATCATTGGGTACTTGGGTTGTTTCCACATCTTTGGAATTGTGAATTGAGTCAAACATTTGACTGCAAATATCCTCATAGTAAATTTATTTTTTCTTTTTGGTAGATGCCTAGTAATGGGATTTAGGTATCAAATGGGAGGTCTATTTTTAGTTCTTTGATGATTTTCCATACTTCTTTCCAAAAAGCCTGTACTATTTTACAATCTACAAATATAAGTGTACCCCTCTTTGCAACCACACTAACATGTGCATCTTTGGGTCCTTTTGATGTGGGCTATTCTCACTGGTGTCAGGTGATATCTCAAAGGGGTGGGTTTTATTTCTTTGTGTGAGACAGTCTCACTTTGTCACCCTTGGTAGAGTGCCATGGCAACATAGCTCACTGCAACCTCAAAGTTCTGGGCTTAAGTGATTATCATGCCTCAGCCTCCCAAGTAGCTGGAACTACAGGCCCTGCCACAATGCTCAGCTATTTTTAGAGATAAGGTCTTGCTCTGGCTCAGGCAATCCACCCATCTCCACCTCCCAGGTGCTGGGATTGCAGGTGTCAGCCACCACGTCCAGCATCTCAAAGGGGTTTTGATTTACATTTATCTGATGATTAGGGATGATGAGCATTTTTTCATGTGTTTCCTGGCCATTCATTGGTCTTCTTGGGAAAGCTTCTATTCATATAACTTGTCCAGTGACTGATGGAGTTATTTGCTCTTTTCTTGCTGATTTGCTTGCATTCCTTATAGATTCTAGTATTTAGCCCTTTGTCCAATTTGTAACATGCCAATATCTTTTTCCTATTTGAAAGGTTGTCTGTTGGCTTTGTTGATTATGTACCTAGCTGTGCAGAAATTTTTAACTTGTTTAGGTCTCATTTATTGATTTTTGTTGTTGCTGCAGTGGCCAATGGGATCTTTTTTTGTGACTTCTTTCCCAATGCTGATTTTTTTTTTTTTAAGTAAATTTATTTCAGATTAATGCGAGGATACAAAATATTAGATTTTGTTAGGTAGATTCCCTATTTTGGTTATGTCCCCCCCCACAAAAAAATGTGCCAAACACCTCCACTCCATGCCCATTCAGTGAGAGCACCCCAACCTCTCCCTCTCCCTCATTACCCTCCCAATTGAATTGAAATGATTTTTTTCTTCTATGTAGGCATGTGTTTGATTTTCTACTGGCTTCATATTTGTATTGAGTACATTGGATAATTGCTTTTCCATTCTTGTCTTACTTTAATAAGAAGAATGTGTTTCAACTCCATCTAGGATATTACAAAAGAGGTGAAGTTACCACCTTTTTATGGCTGAATTAAGTATTCCATGGTGTGCATGTACCACAATTTGTTGATTGATTTCTGAATTGATGGGCATTTAGGTTTTTTTCCATGTTTTGGTGACTGTAAGTTGAGCTTCAATAAACAATCTAGTGTAAATGTTCTTATGATAAAATGATATTTTTTCTTCTGGGTAGATGCCTAACAGTAGGATTTCAGGGTCAAATGGGAGGTCTAATTTGAATTCTTTGATGATTCTCCATACTTCTTCCAAAGAGGCTGTATTAGTTTGAAATACCACCAACAGTGTAAAAGTGTTCCCTCTCTCCACATACCCACCAGAATCTGCAGCTTTGGGACTTTGCAATGTATGTTTATCTTACTGGGGTTAGGTGATATCTCAGGGTGGTTTTGATTTTCATTTTTCTGATGGTTAGGGATGATGAGCATTTTTTCCTATGCTTGTTAGCCATTTGTCTATCTTCTTCAGAGAAGTTTCTGCTCTTTTTATGTTGATTAATTTGAGTTCTCTGTGGATCCTAGTTATGAAGGCTTTGTCTGATTCACAATATGCAAATATCTTTTCCCATTCTGAATGTTGTCTATTTTTTTTGGTTATTGTCTCCTTATCTGTTCAAAAGCTTTTCAGTTTAATTAAGTACCATTTATTTTTCTTGTTGTTGCACCAAGACTGATATTGATAAGAGTTTTTCCCACACTGTCTCTAGGGTTTTTTAATCATTTCATATCTTAAATTTAAACCTTTTATCTGGCATGAATTAATTGTTGTAAGTGGTTAGATGTGTGAGTACAGTTTCAATCTCTTACCTGTGTCTAACCATTTCTCCCAGCACCATATATTAAATGGAGTTTCTTTTCCTCAGTGTATACTTTGTTTGGTTTTTCAAAGATGAGATAATTATGTAAGGCTGATTATATCTCTAGGTTCTGTATTTTAAATAGTTCCATAAATCTATGTCTCTATTTTTATGGAAGTACCATGTTGTCTTGATCCTTATATATTTGTAATATAACCTGAAGTTTGGTAATGTAATGCCTCCAGAGTAGTTTTTATTGATTATATTTCTTAGCATTGCATTGTATGTTTGAGTTTTTTTTTAGTTCCATACTAATCAAAGAACAATTTTCTCAAGTTCTTCAAAGAATAATGGTGGTGTCTTATTGGAAATTGCATTAAATTTGTAGATTGCTCTGCATAGTATAGATTTTTAATGATATTCAGTCTTCCTAGCCATAAGCATAGTGTTCTTCCATTTTCTTTTTTTAAGAGATAGGGTCTTGCTATGTCTCCCAGGCTGGAGTGCAGCGGCTATTCACAGGCACGATCCCACTATTTATAACCACAGGAGTTTTGACCTGCTTTCTTTCTGACCTGAGCCAGTTCCCCCTTCCTTAGGAAACCTGGAGGCCTTCCGCTCCTGGAAGATCACCGTGTGGATGCCCAACTTAGCATGGATACCTAATCAGCATAGCACACTATAGCCCCAAACTCCTGGACTCAAGGGATCCTCAGCCTCCCAAGTATCTGGGAGTAGAGGCGTGTGCCACTGCGTCTGGCCATTCTTCCCTTTTATAACATCTTCTGCTATTTCTTTTATCAGAATTTCATATTTCTCTCTGTAGAGATTCTTTACATACTTCATTAAGTACATTCCGAAGTATTCTATTTTATTACGCTACTGAGAAGGGTATTGTGACATTTGTTTTTTCAGGTTGACTATTGTCAGTGTATACGAAGGCTACTGATTTGGGGGACATTGATTTTATATACCAAAATGGTACTTATTTTTTTTCTTTTTTTTTCAGAGATGGAGTCTCATTTGGTTACCCTGGGTGGAGTGCCATAATGTCATAGTTAGCAGCAATGTCAAATTCTTGTCAAATTCAAGTGATCCTCTTACCTCCTAAGTAGCTTGGACCAGAGGCACCTGCCACAACACCTGGCTAGTTTTCCTATTTTTAGTAGAGTTGGGGTCTCACTCTTGCTTAGGCTAATCTCAAACTCCTGAGTTTGCTCACCTGTTGCTGTATTTTCAATCTCTTCCAGGAGCATCATGGTTGAGCCCTGGGTGTTTTCTAAGTATAAAGGCATATTGTCATTGAAGAGTGATAGTTTGGCCTCTTCTGATCCCCTTGATATCCTTCTCTTGCCTGATTGCATTGGCTAGGATTTCCAGCACTATGTTGAATAGTAGTGGCATTAGTGGTCATCCTTGTTTGGTTTCAGTTCTAAGTGGAAATGCTTTTAGTTTTACTCCATTCAGTATGATCCTGGCTATGGGTTTGTCATAGATGACATCTATCATTTTAAGAATTGTCCCATTGCCTATTTTCTTAAGTGTTAATATCATAATAGAATAATGAATATTGTCAAATGCTTCTTTTGCATCTATTAAGAGGATCATATGGTCTTTGTTTTGGCTTCTACTTATGTGGCCAATTAGGTTTATAGGTATGCATATGTTGAACAAGCCTTGCACCCCTGGGCTGAAGCTCACCTTGTTATGATGTATAATATTTTAAATATGTAACTGTATTGTTTACTACAATTTTATTGAATATTTTCGTGTGAATATTCATTAATGATATGGGTCTGTTTTTTCTTTCTTTGTTGGGTGCTTTCCTGGTTTTGCTATCAGGGTGATAGTTGTGTAGGAGGACATGGGCAGGGTTTCTTTGTTCTCAATGTTTTGAAGTTCTATAACATAGGTAGGAGCTCATCTTTGAAGGTTTGATAGAATTCTTGTGTGAAACCATCTCGTTCAGGAATTTTTTTTTGTTGTTGTTGTTGACAGCTTTTTTATTGTTGCAATTTTGGTGTTTCATATTGGTCTATTCAAGAGTTATTTTTCTTCATGGTTAATTGCAAGAAGGTAGTGTGTGTGATGCCAGGGATTGGTCTATTTCACCTACATTTTCAAGTTTCTGGGCATAGAGTTTTTTGTAGTATTTAGGGATGATCTTTTGTATCTTTGTGTTACCTGTACTTATTTCTCCTTTTTGTTTTTAATTGTGGCTATTGACAGCCTTATTTTTCTGTTGCCAGTTAATTTAGCCACAGGTTTATTAATTCTATTTATCTTCTCAAAGGACCAACTTTTTGTTTCATTAATCTTCCAAATGGTTTATGTTGTTGTTGTTTTTGTTGCTCCTGATTTCATTTAATTCTGACCTAATTTTTACTTATTTCTTTTCTTCTGCTAGATTCAGAATTGGATTGCTCTTCCTTTTCCAGTTCCTTAAGATGCTTAATTAAATTATTGATTTGTGCACTCTTTGTTTTATAGATGAGGACATTTAATGTAATAAATTTCTCTTTAGGAATGCTTTTGCAGTATTTCATGGATTTTTTTTTTTTTTGAGACAGAGTTCACTATGTCACTCTAGGTAGAGTTCTGTGGTGTCACAGTTCACAGCAATCTCAAACTCTTAGCTGAAGTGATCCTCTTACCTCAGCTTCCCAAGTAGCTGTCACTATGGGTGCCTGCCACAAACCCTGACTATTTTTGTTTCATGGATTTGGATAACTTATGGCTTCATTGTCATTTTGTTTGAAGAATCTAATCATATCCTTCTTTATCTCTTCTTTGATACAGCTGATGTTCAGCAAAAGGTTATTTAGTTTTCATGACTTTGTGAAATGAGGGATGAGAGTTTCTGTTGGAGTAGAGTTCTACTTTTATTTCATTATGGTCCAAAACCAAATAATTTATAATTTATGTTCTTTTAATTTTGTTAAACTATGTTTTGTGTCCTAGAATATGATCAATTTTGCAGACTGATCTATGAGCTGACAAGAAAAACATATACTCAGTATTTCTGGGGTGGAATGTTCTGTATATGTTTGTAAGTCCATTTGTTCTAGAGTGGTGTTTAAGTCTATCTATTGTTTCTTTGTTTGGTTTCTTCATGCAAGATCTGTCCAGTTCTGTCAGTGGGTTGTTAACATCCCTAGCTACTCTGCACAGAAATTGAGTTCCTCATTGGATCACCTCAGCATGGGACTACAGGGAATGGTGCTGGGCTCCCTGTAGCTAAGACTGCAGCATGATTCCCATGTGGAGTCTCTATCTACATCCTTTTTACCCTCTTCACTTGATTTCCCTGTTGACTTCACTTCTTGTTTATCTTCTCCAGTCATGGGTACCACAAAGTCACTCCATGTTCTCACAGCACTGGTTTTAGACAGAGTGGTCTGAATGTTGGTGCCTTCATGTGTTTCTCTCCTCTGTTGTCAAGAAAGTCTGCAAGGAAACCATCAGTATGCTGCCATATTAGTATCTCTTTCTCACTTTTTTCTCTTTGTAGAGACAGAAGCTCACTATTTTGCCCAAGTTCTGTTTGAGTCAAAGGATTCTTCTGACTCATTCTCCCAATTCGCTGGGACTATAACCACATATCACCATGCCTGACTTAAGTTTATTTTTTTAATGAAAGGAGAGAAAATATACATTTAAACTCTTGTGATGTTAATCTTTTTGAGTGGTGCATGTGGTTCAGTGGGTAGGGTTTGAACCCGGACCCGGCAGCTAAAACAGCAGTGGAAACTGCAACAAAAATAGCTGGGCATTGTGGCAGACACCTGTAGTCCAAGCTACTTGGGAGGCTGAGGCAAGAGAATCACTTAAGCCCAAGAGTTTGAGGTTGCTATGAGCTGTGATGCCACAGCACTCTGACAGCTTGAGAGTCTAGCTCAGAAAAAAAAAAAAAGCAAAAAAACCTCTTCTGATGTTAATATTTTTATTTTGCATTTCTGGTTCTCTTATTTTGTTTCTCTGCATGTGAATTATTATTTTCTGCCATAATTTCTTGAGCTCAATACCTCTCCATTTCTGGTTCCCATCTTCGTGCTATTTTCTTTCTTTTGTTTTTTGAGACATTTACATTTTATTGTCCTCAGTAGAGTGCTGTAGCATCATACCTCACAGCAACCTGAAACTCTTGGGCTGAAGTGATCTTCTTGCCCAGCCTCCTGAGTAGCTGGGACTATAGGCACCCACTACAGTGCCCAGCTATTTTTCAAGACAGGTTCTCACTCTGACTCAAGCTGGTCTTCAACTCCTGAGTTCAAGCAGTCCACCTCAATTATCCTCTCAAAGAGCTAGAGTTTCCAGCATCAGCCACCTCACCCAGCCATTGTGCTATTATTGACAATGCATTACATTTTCATGTTTTAAGTCTAATAATGCAATTACAAACACATACAGGATGTCCAAAAAGTTCATGTGCAATTTAAAATTGCACAGTATCTTAAATTGTACTTCAACTTTATGGACACCCTATATTTAAACAATTGATTTTTAAAACTTAGTTGAGGTAAGAAAGAAAATAAAATATGTAAAGGTGCCCACCCTTTTGGGTAGTTCAAAATGTCTGTTTCCCAGGTGGGCTCCCTTCCCCTCAATTGTCTAACAGGTTGCCCAGCTCCCTGTGGTTTCAACTGGCTCTCCTTTCCGATGCCTCCCTCAGTTCAGGAATAAATATTTGTCAATTGGGTTTTGTCAGCATGTACAAGCTGCTGCCCTCCATTGGGGAGGGGTATGCTGGCCGGCACGGCCAAGCAGGAAGAATCTTTACAGCAGAGTCTGTGGCTTTAAATTACCCCTCATGAAAATCAATCCTCCAGTTCGCTGAGCGTCTCCAGCTGTCCATCTACTCCAATAATCCACACACAGGGAAGGTGTAGACCCTTTTTCCTCTCACCTGATTAAAAACATTCAGTGGGGAAAAGATTCCCTATTTAACAAATGGTGCTGGGTGAACTGGCTGGCAACCTGCAGAAGACTGAAATTGGACCATACCTTTCACCATTAACTAAGATAGACTCTCACTGGATTAAAGATTTAAACCTAAGACATGAAACTATAAAAATACTAGAGGAAAGTGCAGGGAAAACCCTTGAAAAAATTGGTCTGGGTGAGTATTTTATGAGGAGTACCCCCCAGGCAATTGAAGCAGCTTCAAAAATACACTACTGGGACTTGATCAAACTAAAAAGCTTCTTCTGCACAGCCAAGAACACAGTAAGTAAAGCAAGCAAACAGCCCTCAGAATGGGAGAAGATATTTGCAGGTTATATCTCTGACAAAGGTTTAATAACCAGAATCCACAGAGAACTCAAACGCATTAGCAAGAAAAAAACA
>CAUYPK010131286.1:0-21102 GCA_963574355.1 Loris lydekkerianus | reverse complement strand
TTGCTAAAGAAAAACTGTAAACTAGCAACAACAACTTTAAAACTTTAAATAAAGTGCAGAAAACCGTAGCTTAACAGGTAATCAAGCTAAATTACAATCACCGAATCAAATAACCTGTATGACCCGAGTATAAGCCGAGTTCGCGTTTTTTGGCACAAATTTTGTGCTGGAAAAAACTCGGCTTATACTCAAGTATATACGGTAGATAAAATACTAAGAACATCTGCTCTTCAACAGACATTATTAAAGAACAAAAGACCAAACACAGACTGGAGTAAAATACTTTTAAGTCTCTGAAAAGATATTTGTATACAGAATATATAAAGAACTCTCAAAAAATTCAGAATAACAAAGAAATAAACTCCCCAATTAAAAATTAGCAAGAAGCCAGATGCAGTGGCTCACACCTGTAATCCCAGCACTCTGGGAGGCCGAGGTGGGTGGATGGACTGATCTTGGGAGTTCGACACCAGCCTGAGCCAGAGCGAGACCCTGTATCTACTAAAAATAGAAAAACTAGCCAGGTGTTGTGCCGGGCGCCTATAGTCTCAGCTACTTAGGAGACTAAGGTGAGAGGATCTTTGAGTCTAAGAGTTTTAAGTTGCTGTGGCTATGATACCATGGTACTCTCTCTACCCAGGGTGACAGAGGGAAATGCTGTCTCAAAAAAAAAAAAAAAAAAGGTAAGGAATTTAAACAGATACCTCACAAAAGAACATAAATGGATGGCAATAAATACCAAAAATGGTTAGCATAATGCATCATTGGGAAAGTGGAAATTAAAACCCCAAGAAGGTATTACCACTTGTCTACTGGAATAGCAAAACAAAACAAACAAGTGCTGGCAAGGCTGTTGGAGCACCTGGAACTCTCGCATGCTGCTGCTGAGAATGCAAAAATGTACAGCAATTTTGGAAAACAGTTTGGCACTTTTTTAAATGAAATTGAACATGCAGTTAATCTATGAATTAGTGATCCAATTCCCAGGTATTTACCCAAGAAAATGAAAGTTAATTTTATAAAACAACATGTATGCAAATATTTATGATGGTTTTGTTGGCCAAAAACTGAAAAGAACTCAAACGTCCTTAAACTTACAAATAATGGTGGTACAATTTCTTGGGTGACGTACTTCTTAGCATGAAAAAAGGAAGAAAATGCTATGCCACCGGGATGAATCTCAGATGTATAATGGGAAGTGTAAGTGAAAGAAGCCCAAATGGCTATGTCATATACGGCTCAATTTTTGTGACATACTGGAGAAGGTACAACCAGACATTCAGAAAAGAGATTAGTAGTTCCCAGGGAATGAAGGGGGAAGTGCTGGCTACAAAGAGCTCTGAGGAATGTTTTCAGGTGATTGTAGTGGTGGTTACATATTTGGATATGTTTATCAACACTCATAACATTTTATACCACAAAGTGAAGTTTTACTGCATGTAAATCGCATTTTAATAAAAAAATGAAAAAAGAAAATAGGTAAAAAACCAAAACAAAATGAATTCTTATTTCTGGTGAGGGAAGATAGATTAGAAAGCACATGTCCGTAAACCCACAGAGGTCAGCTGATGCTGGGAGCTGTGAAGGGTAGAGGAAGGATGGGGACGGAGAATGTGAGGGCAGGTACGTTAAGTTTGTATGGAGTGGTCAAGGATGTCCTCTCTGCTAATGCGAGTTCAGACCAGGGGCTTAAATAAAGTTCATTCTGTTTTAAAAATTGCAGAAAGGCTGGGCATGGTGGCTCATGCCTGAAATGCCAGCACTTTGGGAGGCCAAGGGAGGAGGATTGTTTGAGGCCAGGAGCTGGAGACCAACCTGTGCAACAAAGTGAGATGTATGATAAAAAATAATACAGATAAAATTAGCTGAGTGTGGCAGATTGGAGTGTCAGCTATTCAGGAGGTTGAGCCAGGAGGGTGGCTAGGGCTCAGGAATTTAAGCCAGTGGGTTGTGATCACACCACTACCCTCCAGTTTGGGGGACAGAGTGAGACCCATCTCTAAAAAAAAAAAAAATAGTAGAAAGATGAAAGTGAATTATTTACCAAACCTTCTACAGGATAATGATTTTTTAAAATTCTGTTGATGGCACGAAGAATGAAAAAGATAAGTAGATTTTCTTTTCTGGTATTTAAAACATTCTGTTAAAGCAATCCCTTAAAATATTGCAAAAGACAGGATGTGGAGCAATTAGACAGAGGCATATACATTAGTGAATGGGTAAGACCCTGGCCTGAGAATGGGTTCTAAGGAGAAGGCCAGTGACCAGGAGGAAAAGAAAGGGGCTGCATGGGAATACAGGCACCAAGATGGACTCTTTGAAAGTCCCTAATGCACCCCAACCACAGGACCTGACCCCCTGCCACAGGGCCCTCCCATCGGAACTTCAACACCCTCTTCTCTCTGATTGGAGTTCAGGAGGTTAAATGAGTAATTTCTCTTTGCAGGTGCTGTGATCAGGTGTTCTGGTTCTATATATAAAACTCCAGTGCTCATGTGCAGATACCCAGAAAGCTCAATTAATCCCAAACATCCCTTCCCACAGAGATATCCCAAAATAAAATCTTCAGCACATGTAAAGTGGCTTAACTGTTTCCTTGACTTAATGACTGAATTTAAATTTGTGGACAGTTTTTATGAGGTGGACGGTGTGCCTTATTCCCCAGGTTCACTGGCAGCTGAAGCTGGAGTTTGAGGCTGGACAGAAGGAAGAACTTCTTAACTCCTGGGGGGATTAAACCCAGGCATTAGCTCCATGGAGCAGATAGGGAAGTTTTGTCTCTAGACTAGTTCAAGGAGAAAAGAAATTTGTCAATTGTCTCATTGACGCTTATGGATGAGGCACAATATGTACTATGTAACATATTGATCTTTATGATTAGAATAGTGTCAGTCTCAACTGCTTGAAAGAGAAATAAATGAATAAGTGAATAAATAGGTCAATGAGTGAACTTATGCTGGTGATGTGGCGGATATAAGGAGTAATAAAATTTGATGATTCTGTACGGCATTCACATTGATGTTCTAGGGCTACAATAATGTTGTATAATAATAATCACTAACCCTAGGGCACAGAGCAATAAATATTCTGCTCAAGAAGGGGCTTAGCTGAGTGGCTGTGCTAATTCTGCCTTGGTGGACTATCTTTGACTCTGTACCAGTCTCTCACCCACCTGCCAGCTAGCCCATTTTTGTTTTTGTAGTTGACTCAGTGAGAACCCCAAATCTCATGCCACATTCCACTGACCAAAGCTTGTATAGGCTAGCCCAGGTTCAAGGTATAGAGAAATAGACTTTAGCTCTTGATGGTGGGGGAAAGAGGAGCTGCAAGATTGTGTTGTAAAAGTTGGGATGGGGAATGCATTAGGATTCTCCAGAGAAACAGAGCCAATAGAATATGTAGGTTATTAGACAGATGAAGGGAATTGGTTGGCTCAACTGATTATGGAGGTCAAAAAGTCCCAGTGGTGGAGAATTTGGTTGCTGTGGCTCAGTCCAAAGCCAAAGACCTCAAAACAAGGTGAGCTGACGCTGTAACTCCCCACCTAATGCCAGAAGCTTGAGAACCAGGAGAGGTGTGAGACCCAGAGCTCGAAGGCCAGAGGACGTGGTGTCCCAATGTCCAAGGGCAGGAGAAGGAAGGATGCCCTAGCTCCTTCTTTCTGGTAGTTTTCCTGGTAGTTTTGGTAGTTTTCCTGTTTCCTTTGCCTTTTGTTCTGTCCAGACCTCCAGCTGGCTGGCAGGTGCCCACCCACATGGGTGAGGGTAGATCTTTTCTTCCCAGTCCACTGACTCAATCCCAGTCTTTTCCAGAGATATCCAGAAATAATGCTTTATCAACCGAGTATCCCATAATCCAGTCTACTGACACCTAAAATTAAGGTGGGGGGAAGATAGGAAAAAAAAAGGAAAACATTTTTTGCAGTCAATCTACTGAATGTCCTTTTTAGTCACTCTCCACAGTAAAAAAAAAAAAAAAAAAAAAAAGGACAAAACTAAAAGCATGACCCTCACAGAAATTTCACATGTCACAAGGCATATACAAGTACATAGCCACATGGAGTTAAGGAAAAGCATCACAGAGCAGATAAATATGTTTTGAAAAGTAGGGAAGAGTCATTATTCTAGACAGAGGAATCCACAAGGACATAGGCTCAAGGGCAGGAAAGAGCATGATGTAGTGGGTGGTGTAAAGGAGTGGGGTACAAGCGTGGAGCAGAGGTGGTGGGAGGGGAAGGTAGGAAGGGTCAGACTTCACTATGACAGTGACTAGTTTATTTACATTTACTTGCTTGTTAATCTGTCTTCACTGCTGGAATGTAAACTCTGTCAAAACAGCAACACACAGAACTCTGCCCAACACATAGTAGCGCTTGATAAATATCATTGATTAAAAGAAGAATGGCCTGTAAGACTTGTGAGGGGAATTGGACTTGAGCCCAGAGATGTTGAGAGGGGACTTAATTTGCTGATAAGCAGGGGAAGATGATGATAAGGAAGATAACTCTGATGGTAGGAAGCATGATGGAAAAGAAGGAGGGACATGGAATCCTGGCAATGCAGGTTGGAAGCAGGGAAAACAGGAAGCTAGTTTTGTAGCTATAGGGGCTGCAGGTCCGTGCTTTCTGGAGCAGAAGGGGCTCTGAGACCTGAAGGGACCACATGCTGAACATCTAAATTGCTGGGATATAAAAGCAATTAGATGACCTGCTGAAGATTTTACAGAGAAATTTAAAAAGACTAAGAACTGTTGATTGAGGTTTTCCCTTTGTTGAACATTATTCAATGTTGATCATTATTCATCTGGCATGATGGATAAGCTGCTGCAATACACAGTGTTTATTCACTGATCTGCATAAATGTGTGTGTGTGTGTGTGTGTGTGCATTTCTTCAGGGTCTGTGCTGTGCCTGAGAAAGTGAGTGTGTATAGCAATGACATTGAAGTCAGAAGCTCTGGATTCAAATTCCGGCTTTTCTACTCATTGGCTGTGTGCCCTAGGAGGTATTTTACCTCTGAGTTTCATCTTAGTCACTTGTGAAACAGGGTTAATTGGTCCTTTCCTGTCCACTTCAGAGGCTTATTGAAATAATCATGAAGGATTTCATGAGGAAAAGACCCAGCATTTATTAAATGCCAGGTACATGGCTAAGCACTTGACATGGGTATTCTCATTTAATTCTTGTAACAATCTGTGAGGTACTATAACACTATTCCCAATTATAATATTATCCTCATTTTATGGGTTTCATAACCGAGGCTAAGAGATTAATTAAATCCAGTACTATTTTATAAACCATAAAGTACTATTAAAAAATAAATTATCAGTGGGAGTATGGGGAAAGTATGAAAAATTTGCAACACATGGATACCGTCTTCTGAGATTTAAATAACTTATGCAAATAACTAAAAATGATAAGAAAACTAAACAAACAAAAACCACGGAGAAATACAGGCAAAGTGGTATTCGGTGCAGAGTCAGGCCAGTCTCAGGTTTTGGAACAAGAGAGAGAATGAACAGAGGAAGTTCAGAAAAGCTTCCTGTAAGAGAAACAACTACTGCAATGGAGACGTTTGCAGAAAGATAACATTATATCGCCAGATTGTCCAGACCTGGCTGGAATCTGATCTGTAGCTTTTCTCCATTTCTCTTTTACATTGGCTGCTGGGGGAACCTAAAAGTCCCTGGAGCATGATGGGAAAATCCCTGCTCTGGATGTTCTTACTACAATGAGGAGCATTTCCATGAGGGCCTTGAGGCTACTTCTAACCAAAGAGAGAACAGCTAGGGACTCATACTACTTTCCTGGTGTGTTAGTTGGGTTTGCTGGAGAAACAGAACCAATGAGGTATGCACACATAGATAGATTTATTTTAAGAAATCGACTGGTAAATTCAAAGCCTGCAGGATGAGCCAGTAGGTTGGAGATGCAGGAAGAGCTGATATTGTGGTTGAAGTTGGTGGGCAGTTTGCTGGCAGCATTCTTCTCCCTTGGGGAAGGTCAGTTCTCTGCTTTTGTTCTAGTCAGACTGCAACTGATGGATGAGGCCCACCTATATTAAGAAGGGCAATCTGCTTTAATCGAAGCTCACAGATTTAAATGTTAATCTTATTCAAAAGCACATTCAAGGAAGCATCCAGAATAATGTTTGACCAAATGTCTCAACTCCGTGGCCCAGCCAAGTTGATAGGTAAAATTCACCATTGCACCTGGTTTTGAATCCAGGTTTCACAGTTGCCATAACTTAGTTACTCAAAGACCATGCAGTGCTGGGCTTGGTGATGGGGAAGAACAGTCTATCATCTCATGAAATAGACAATGGTTGACAGCAGTGGTTGAGAGACACTTCCCGCCTTTTTAACGGGCTGACTCTGTGACTCCATCTCCCTGCCCAATCCCCTTTATTCCTTTCTTCATACCCTACCAGAGAAGTTGTGCTAAAATGCATGTCTGCCATGTTATACCTTAGGTTACAAGGCTTTAAGATGACCCCATTATATCTTACAAAGCCTGCTGCAATTTCCTGTCCATCTCCAGGCTCCTCACTGCACTTTGCACCCTGTACCATACAAACTCACAATACCTGCTACATCCAGACCATTGCTCTTATCATTTCTTTCCTCCTCCTAGTTTTGTCTTTGGTGACTTGGCAAGAAACTACTCTCCATGTAGTTCAAGATTTGCTCTTGAAGTTCCTTCTTCTACAATCTTTTTATATTTCCTCTGTCATATTTCCTCTTCCTCTACTGAGCATACAACAGACCAGCCTCCCCTTTATAGAATCTATTATACTTTATTGCATCTATTTATTTGTTTTTGTGTCTGTTTCACTTGATGAGTGAGAATTGTGCTCAGCACATAAAGGGGACTCAATGCTTGTTTACTAAGTGGTGAGTGAATGGATGAGTGTTTGGGCATAGGCAGGAATGAATGGTGCCCAGGGTTGTCTTACTTGCAGTGACAGAGTGGGGTTGAACCTACAGTTCTCTGAGTACAAAGTTACTGATGGTACCTTAAAGCAATGACTCTATAATGGTAGAGTACAGAGGGTACCCAGGGTTGTCTTACTTGCAGTGACAGAGTAGGATTGAACCTACAGTTCTCTGAGTACAAAGTTACTAACAGTATCTTAAAGCAATAACTCTAGAATGGTTGGGTACAGAGGGTGCCCAGGGTTGTCTTACTTGCAGTGACAGAGTGGGATTGAACCTACAGTTCTCTGAGTACCAAGTTACTGACAGTATCTTAAAACAATGACTCTACAATGGTAGGGTACAGAGGGTATATGAATCTCTAGGGCAGGTGCTCCACCAAATCCAATACATTAAACTCTTGGCAGACTCCAGAAGGAGAGAAAGGATGTTAGGATGTGTGGTTTTAAAAAGTTCTCACCTGGAGTTGCACCTCTAGAAGTGTCCTCCAGGAATAATGCACAGATGCATTTAGACATAGAACATACATGTTACTGCTACATTATTTAAGATAAAAATGATAAAAAATGGAAACAATCTACTACTTCATCAAGAAGGGGAAGGGTGTCCAAATGAATTATGTCACCATATATACTCTGGAATGTTAGGGAAACAATACAAGAGAATGAGAAAAGTGAACCAATGGGAAAATACCTTTCAGACACATTTTTAACTGAAAAAGTTCATAAAAGAGAATATATACTATGGTTCCATTTATTAAAAAAAAAAATAAATAACACATGGGTAGCTAGTATTTCCTTAATTATGTGCTATGGTCTAAATGTTTGTGTTTCCCTTGAGTTCATATGATGAAATCCTAACTCCAGAGATATAAGGGCTAAGCCCTCTGAGAGAGATTAGAGCCTTTATTAATAAAAACACTTCAGAGAGCTTCCTTTCCCTTCTATCACACAAGGATATAGTGAGAAAGCACCATCTCTGAGGAATGGATCCTCACAATTCAGGAATCTGCCAATGCCTGATCTTGGACTTCCCGTCCTCCAGAGCTGTGAGAAACAGGTGTTTGCTGTCTGTGAACCACCCAGTCTCTGATGTTTTCCTTATGGTAGCCTGAATGATGAACATAAATATACTGATAAAAGTATGGGGAAAACACCAAACTTAACATGAGTTTTATTTGTAATTTTAGAATAATTTGTGATTTTAAAGTAATTTAAAACCAAAATTAAAAACATTCCAGGCATGAGGGAGTATTTTGGTGTGACAAAAACTGTTATAACTAGATTTTGGTAATGGTTACACAATGGTTTAAATTTACTAAAAGTTATTGAATTGTATAATTACATGAATAAACTTTATGATACATAATTGATACCTCTATAGAGCTGTTTGTAAAACAAGCTTCCCAGGTGATTTTGATGTGCACCAAATTTGGGGAACTTCATCTGCAAAGTTCTTTTTCCACTCCTTCTCTTTTTCCCCCTAAACCTAATCTTCTTTTCTGAAACGAATATGTGTTTATCTTTCATTAGGAAAGGTGATAATAAAATCAGGAACACACGGTAAAAATTAAAATGCCATAAACATTTCTACAAAGTATTTATAACTTTGCAGATTTAAGGATTAGTGAGATGCAAACACATCAGAATTAGAATCCTTTAGAGAATTCTGATTTTTCTCAAGTTTAAATTCAACAAAATGTCTGACCTTAGGCTTTACTTACAGAATGTATGAGTTAACATCATCGTGGAAAAAATGCATAGAGAGATGCATTTTGAAACATGGTATTTGATAATACCTACCTCACTGGGCTGTGTAAGATAATATGAAATGACTAGAATTAGAATGGTATCAATTCATTGCCTTGACAGTGGTGCATGAGATTGGGGACAATGTGATATCCATTCCATCACAAGCTATCACCTGAGGGTAGCTCAGAAAAGTATTTCCCACGGACTGAACAACATTCCAGTACCAATGTAGTCTGGCTGAGCACCTGCCCCCCCACCCATTCATCTTCCTTTCTTGCCCATTTTATGGGACACTTTTCTGTCTTGCGGCAAGTTGAATATGACTCTGCATCTTGTAGACAAAACAGCCGAATTCACCCAGCCTAGGAAGGGGCCCAAGTACACTCATGAAGGGTGCTCAGTAGTGGTGGCTTTCTGTCCTCCACACTGCGTCTCAAACATGTGCCGGGCCTGTGGGGGACAGGCTGCACACACCGACTCTTCATGGGCTTCCTCCTTCTTTGAGGCAGGCAGTATTTTTGTTATTCTTCTCTTTTTAGAAAGGAGCTGAGACAGTTAGGAATTGAACCCAGGCACTCTAGGGCCACAACAAGGCCTCAGACTAACCACTGTGCCTTCTGCTCTTGGTAAACATGAGCTACCTTTCCTTCCTGGTTTTTCTTCCATCTGCACATGAGGTCAAACTGGGTCACTGCTTAATCTTTCAATTTACCTTAGAGCTCAATAATTCAAAAACCTCCACCAGAGAAGATTCTGCCTGTTCTTAGGCATGCTCTTTCCTTCTGTGATTTGCATAACAGAGCGTCTCACATTTCTTGAGCCTTCACTCAAGGGAGTCAAAAGTACTTGGCTGCAGAAAGAGGCATAAAGCAGAGAGGAGTGCGGTGGAAGGAAGATAACTTCAATATCTGACCTATTTTCTTTCTTGGTATTAGAAACAGAAAGGACTTAGAAGTACAAAGTATAACTTGAGGGACAATGAAAACTTTAATCATTTCGGTACAATTTTTCAGACAATTCTTCCAATGAAAAATATTTTCTTGACCTTGAAAGTGAATTTTTCTTCCTTTCAAAAATGAACACGTTCATAAAAAAGAAATGTACTTGACTTTAATAACATCAGAGTGAGAATGATTTTTATTTCTGGTGCCAAAGAAAGATGCAGAGTTGGAAGACTTGGTCCCTATTCTGCGATTTGCTGGCTCAGTGCGTTTGGTCAGGTCACTAGGGTTCCTGACCCCATTTGTAAGATGCCCTTTATTTGTAAAACACCATCCTTGTGGGACTATGAGGATGATACACCATGTGTGTAAGTTTTTGCTTGGACATACTGCAGTGAGACACTGCTGGAATAGTAGAATATCCTGGGTCTTGTTCCTGTACCTGGGCATAACCTCACCTTCCTAATCTGTGAAATTTCTTCATCTGGGGAAGACACATGTTCTTTACAGGACTCTTATGAGAGCTAAATAACAATGTTGTAAAATGCTGTTGAGTGCATAATTTGCCAGTAAATGTAAAGGATTATGATTCCTGTACAAATCCTTTATTCTGAAGATGATTTCTCAAGTAGAAAATGTGCTGTGTGCTGGAGAGAGCATCATTATTACCACCCTTATTCCTATATTTGGAGATGAGTACGATGATGGTGATGCAAGTGAAAGGGTCACAAGAGGAGGCAAAAAGAGTCAATGAAAGACATGATTGTTGGGAGAGAGAAGGTCAGAGGAGGAGAGTGGGGGACCCACACAGTGGTAGAGGGAGGTGAGGGCGGCTGAAGATAGATGAGGCTGAAGAGTGTCATGGGGTGGAGAAGGATGGTTGGGGAGAGCTACGAGTAACAGAGGGTCATAGAGGGAGCTTTGGAACTGTGAGCAGAGGAGCCTCAGCTGGAGAGGGAGGAAACAGGAGCATCCTACTTGGGTATTGAAGATGGATCACTGCAGCAGGTGCCCTAGTGAGCTGAAGGTGGACTTCATTGCTGTTCAAGATGCTAAGGGCTCAGGTATACAGGAATTGATTGAGTCCTGACCTCAGAGTGAGGAAGGCTACAAGTGCCTTTTCCCAAGCAATGTTGTACCATGTTGTGATGCAACAACCACCAAAAAGCAGCCAACTTTTCATTTTTTGTTTTTAATGTAAAATTTTCATGAGATTATTGATTGACCTAACTCTTCTCTGGGCTGTGAGAAGAAGGAAGGTACAATTTCTCTGTGAGTGGCCATCTCTGCTTCTGGTGTGATGGGCTGACAACCCTCCCCAGAGCAGCTCCATTTAGACTGTGTGACCTACAGGGCCCAGCTGCGGTGGCTTCCAAAGGTGGGAGCAGAAGACTTCTCCCCTTCCTGCCCGGCCTAGTGCAGCACAACAACCAGAGACAAACAAAGGCAATGTGGTGCTTCTACCATACACAGGTTCACCAATATCCCATTAGAATCGATGATTGTAGAAAGATTAATTTCCCAAAGTGCGTGCTCTGGGTTTTATGCTAAGATTGAGTCTCAAAAGTGACTCTTCAATAAGCATAGACCTGATTGCTCTAAAGCCTTCTGTGGCACCTCACTGCCTATGAATAAAGTTTAAATTCCCTAAAATACTCTTTCCTAATCCCAGATCACCTCTTTGGTTTCTCGATCATTCTTCACATCTCAGACTCCTGATCTAGTTCCTGATGGATCACCATTTCCCAAATAGATCCTGTGTTGTCTCAGCGTCATGCCTTCTCCTCCATCCTGAAATGGTCACTTGCCCAGCACCTAGGGACTTCCTAGCTGGCCCTTTGCTACCTGGATAGCCTCAACAAAACAAATGGAAAACTTTAACAGTTTTTTTTCCTTTTTCTTTTCTTTCTGTCTTTTAACAACTTTTCCTTAATCTCTTTATCCAGAGGCACAGCTACTCAAGGACACCAGATGGCTAGAATGCTACGGATAGTCACATGACTCCTTTCTGTATGCCAGAGGAAGTCCAGACCCTTACAAAGTCGGGGCAGTCCAGAGCAGGTGACCTTTAACTCATTAGCATATCATTATAATACTACACATCACTGTCCAGGTGAGAATTGCCTCCATCTTCTGCCCTGCGATGTAGCTACACATCACTGCACTGTGCAGCTGAGACCCTGCCCTGCACAGGCTCACACAACCCTCCCTCCCGTGCCTAACTCTTCAAAACCCCCACACCTCCTTTTGCCTGGGGAGAAGTTGCCTCTAGCACACAAGCTCCCCCTTTTCCATTCTTTGGCCATTGAATTAAAAACTAAATGCTGTACCGATCGGATGTTCTTTCTTTATAGCCGATGGAAAATAAGGAGCAAACATAGTTTTTGGTGACACTTTTGACGCATCCTATAAAGGATAATGAACTCCATTCCCAGGAGTTGCCAGAATCTGTGGGGATCTGATACCTTAATTTGTCTGGGTTCATATCCAGATATTAGTGTTGCTGAAGAGTCTTTATAAAAGCAGGTGTGAATTTGAATTTCATATTAATTTACATTTGAAGGGACAGTTGTGTTATTACATCTTTGTTTATCAAAACTCAGATGTACACATATCCCCTTCCCACTGCTGCAAGCGTGGGGTTGCCCATGCCAGATTCCCGTTGTGGTCATAATTTTAATAAGTATTGCAAGCGTCATCATTTTATTTCCTGGCTTTCGCTTTTCACGGACATTTCTATTTCCTGTGAACTGGCCTGCATGCTGACTCACTCGGCAGCATGTTCAAGATGGAAGGATGCTCCCTTTTCCCATGTGCATTCCCTACCTCGGATTTTAATTTCAGAGGAAGAGCCATAAGTATGTGTCCTTTGGTTTGAAAAGACACCCTGAGAATTCAGCAGCTGGGCAAGGCAGGGTAAAGATAAGGTTTCCTAAGGCAGGAAGGAGGAGGTGCACAGTTACAAAAGCTAGAAGGGAACCATGGCGTTGACGCTTCACATGCTGAATTCTCACAAACACCCAGTGGCTCCATTCAGGAGGTGGGAGGGAGAGGAGTCCCCTGTACATGCAGAAATAACAAATGGCCGCACATCTCTCTTTCCAAAAGAGAAGGGCAGGCAAGATCTGCAAATGGCCAGATTTCTGCTGCCTAAGCAGGAGGAAAGGCAACAGCAGCTTCCCACAGCTCTGCAGAGACTTCAGCTTCCAGCCTGGACACTTGGCTCTGAATTTCCAGTGTCCGTCTGCCCAGCATTTGACACAGGCTTCCCTTCAGTTTGCATTTCTTTAATAGTTCTTTGTGATCTCTGCCCAGTGGTTATTTTGTGAGATTGATACATGGTAGCATTGAAATTTGTATTAGGGTCTTTGTTCAGAGAACGTCATATCATGTTTCCATGCCAACAAACACCAAAAGGCAGCCAATTTTCCCTCCCTCCCCCTTTATTTCCTTCCTTCTTCCAGCTCCTCCCTCCCTCCTTTCCTCCTTTTTTCCTTCCTTCTTCCTGCTCTCCTCTGCCCTCCCCTTCTCTTTTTCTTCTTCTTTTTACCTCCTTGCCTTTTCTTCTTTCCTTCCTAATGTTTCGTGCCACATTCAGGTTGACCCATCCATGTAATTGCAGTAGAGAAAAGGACACAAAAAGAGTAAAGGTCACGGGAAGGTCATTATGGTTTATCCTTCCACCCGCATGTGGCCTTTCAGTTGGGGTTTTGGTATTTTGTATAGACTTACAAAAATGATTTCCTGAGGCCTGATTTTGCTTATACATTAAACATATGACAAAGACATTCAGAGCTTTTGTCTGATGGCATCGACTTCCCCACTGGGATTGGAGAAAGCATCACACGTACAGAGTAAGCAAAAGGTGGCGATGAGCTGGGTTTGGTAGAGGCCAATTCCGGAGGCGACACTACCTTGCTCTGACCTGAATGGATTATAATAATTTTAAGGATGCAGAACTTTTTCTTAGGTCTTTGTGTTCCTACCTACTGCCCTAGCCAGCCTCGGCGGACACATTGGCAAACTCTAGATAGATGGTGACAGAGCTGACAGGAAAATGAGAGCTCATGTGCTGCCCCCTTGCCTCTCTGGTGGACTCACTGAGCTGAGTGGCTGTGGATGAGAGACACTCAAATTGTCAGGAGAGGAGAGTATGGGGGATATCATCTCACAGACCTAGAAAGTCCAGAGAGAAATCATACCCATGAGGTCAATCAGCACCATTTTTCCTTTGTCTCCCAAAGGTCCACTTCTGTCCAGGTGAGGTTCATTCTCCTGCCTGTACTTCAGGTTGGAATCTGAACAGTACAGAATTTGGTTTCCTGACCAAATAGCCCCAGGGAAACATTCCGGGCTGAGTTCCGGTTATCAGCCTTGTTCCACGTGCCCAAATGCAAGCTAGGGCGTGAGGTGCTCTGATTGGCCAAGCCTGAGGTTTGTAACCAATCAGAAGGCAAGGGGTGGGGCTTTGGCCCAGCAAACTCAAGGATTAAAGGGTAGGGCGGGCGGCTTCCAGAGGAAAATCCGAGTGTGTACAGGAGACGAAATCAACCTGGATACCAAGCAGGAAAAATTGAGAATTAACAAAACTAACAACAAACATGATACAAATTGGCTTCTTTCTTATATTTGGTGCTGATTATGAATCTGACACTGGCATTTCTTGCAAGTGGCCAGTTGTGAGTGGCTGACAGTCAAGCTCAGACGCCGTGATCACTAACACAGGAAGTCCATTTTCACACTCCTGGGGTCATTCATTCCCAAAGACATTATGGGCACGTAGAGTTGCAGCTTCCAGGCATTGGGAGACACATCACTGTCACGTGATGTTATGACCCTAATACCAGTTACTGGGAAAGGAAGCACGGATGGCAACAGTCTGGGACAAAGCCCGCTCCCCTTCTCAGTTCCTGCCTGTTTGCCAGGCTGAGTTCTGCTTTGACAGAAGCAGGGGAAACATATTTCAATCTGTCCCTTGGTCTCTGTCCACACTGTCTCTGCCCTGTCCCAGTTTCAAGGTCCCTTTCTTGGGCTTCTCTGTGGTCTCCCCACCCAGAGTTTTAGTCTCCTCCTCCACTTGCCTTAGCGCACCCCTAATTCTGATGCTTACAGGGTCTTTGGAAAGCAAAGCAGAGCCCCCAAATCTAGTCCTGTGGCTCTTGGGGTGCCCCCGTCTAACTCCAGAAAGGTGGTTTTGAACGTTCACGATTTGCTTCCCAATTTTATGCTCTGTTTTGCTGTGTTGTGTACCATCTTCACAAGGCTTTGTCTAATATTTGCCTTAAATACGTTTACTCTTAAACTTCTCTACCTCCTAAGCGGTAATTTTCATTAACTTTCAATTTTGATGTGTTATTTTTTTTCATTGAACATGAAGGAAAATTAAAACAAGTAAATAGTGGTTTTAAAAGAGTTTCTACAACAATCTGGCATGCCAACAAGGGTGTACGTGCTGTTCCTGGGGAATACCAGCTCTCAGGATTAAATCCCAATTCAAGGCTTCAGGGAGTACCCATGTGCCCTCCAGCTCACGTTTAGGCTTTGCGTTGTCTTTCCAGTGGGTCCTGCAGACTCAGTTCTTCACGCTCCACCTGCCCTGACTTGGCAGGCTCTGTGCAGAAGGGTGCAGATGCTGTTCCTTCCTCCCTGACTGATGCTCTTTCATTTCCTTCTTTGTTGGACGAACCATCCTTGTGGGCAGACAAGTAGGAATTTGCAGAAGATCAAGACACATTCCCTGGTGCCTATCTGCCCACAGAGCCACCCATCATGAGGGATTGTACAAAGCAGCGCTCCTTGCTTTTATTTTCCTGGTCGGTGATAACATCGAGTGTGACAGAGGATGTTCATATATGTGATAGTCTACCTTGGAAACACACAGGGATATTACCTACAATTTCCTGAGTTCTAACCACAGCTCCACCACCTTCTTTTTCACCCAAGGCAGCATAGTCAAAGTGGCATTGCGTGTTATATTACCAAAGAAATAAAGTTAAATTCACTGATTTATTTCTTTAGAAAGTGAATGATTTGCAAATTTTTATATATATTTTTTTTTGTTTGTTTGTTTCTTTAATACAAGGTCTTGCTCTACTCATGCAGACTGGCATATAGTGGCATGGTCAAAGCTCATTGCCCGTGAATTCTTGAGCTGAAGCCATCCTCCAGCCTCAGACTCCTGAGTAGCTGAGATTACAGGTACCAGTCACGATGTACAGCTAATTTAAAAAAAGTTTTTCTTTTGTAGAGACAGGGTCTTGCTATGTTGCTCAGGTTAGTCTTGAACTGCTGACCTCAAGTGATCCTCCTGCCTCAGCCTCCCAAAATGCTGGAAGTATGGTAGTGAGCCACAGGGCCTGGTCCTATATTAAACATTTTTATTGATGGAAAAAGAGATGAGGCAGAAATGTTAAAAGCTCCAGATCTGTGATCTCAAGACACATGCCCTTCCCTTTCACTACCCCACCAGTCACCTCTAATGTTCTCAGCTTGTCTTATGTGGAATTTAGATCCTTAGTGGCTTCTGAGCTGAAGATCCTCTCTCCACGCCCCCCCAAAAGCACCTTGTAAAGCAAGTCTCATGATAAACCAGACAAGGTAGAGGACTTTGGGCTGGGATTTTAGGGTTTTGCTTGGCTAAACAAGGCCTGTGCCCAGGACATCCTCTTGGTCAATGAAACACTGGCCAGAAATGAGTGCCAAAACATTTTCTTGATTTACCATATTAAAAAAGACTGTGTTTTAATACCTAACCCAAACACCTCCATCAGCTGAACCTCTTTTCTAAGCTGCAGCTAAGGCTATTCTTTTTACAAAGCCATTAAAAGCTGAAGTCCAGTCATAAAGTGAAGATCAAATTTGAAAGAGAATATCAAGCAAGAAAAAAAAAATCAGGCTTTCAAATCTTAATCATAATAACGTCAGTGCCATTTCATCCTCCGTTCTGATTTATGCTTCCTAGGAATAAAGATTGGTAAATTGAAAGTTTTTATTTGGCATTTATTGTGCATTTCGGAGGATTTGCAAATCTGGCGCTTGATTTGTTGGCATTAGGGCTGCCATGTAGGACTTGTAAATCAGCTTCCTGACGCGGCAAGTCAATTTTATTGTAGAGGGGAGCTCAGTGGCCAAGGGAAGCAAAGGGACATAAATACGGTGGAGCTTCAGTTGAGAGAGTGTCCCGCACAGGACGGAGGGGGCCCTCCCCACGGGGCTTCCTGGGAGAACAGACATCTCAGTGGTTACAGATCTCAGGGTCTGGGCTGCAAACTGATTTCTAATCAAGTGGAAATGCAGTCTCCTGACAAACATTCAGTGGTTCCTGCCACTTGGCCTGTGAGTCTTCGTGGCAGTAGCTGGCTGGGGTTGTGCAGCTCTGGCCCCTTTCACCCTCATCTACCATAGCCCCCACTCTTGGGAGCTATAGCAGAGCCCCTTGGCCTGCTCTGCCACTGGGCTCACCTGCTTGCCACCTGTAACCACTCAATCCTGCGACCCCAATTCAGACATTAGAATATGCCGAAGCCTGGGGATAGGGAATAGTGATACCAAAAAATTATTTCTTGTTTATCTGAAATTCAGACATAACTTGGCATCCTCTATTCTAGCTGATAACCTCACTGTGGTAGGCGTACTTCTAAGCTTGGGCCCCAAGCTTTCCACATGCCTGATGTGTGTGTTCCATCGGGTCCTCCCCTGGGGTGGGTCAAGAGTCTGAGTATGACGGTATGAAAGATTGTATTCTCAGGATTCGATTCTATGACTTAGGTGAAGGGATTTTGCAAATGTAAGTAAAGGCCTAAGTGGGTTGACTTTGAGTTAATAACCAAAAGGAAGATGATTCTGGGTGAGAGTGGCCTAAGTCGGTAAACCTTTAAAAAAAGATTGTCCCGGCTCAGGACCCATAGCACAGTGGTTATGGTGGCAGCCACATAGGCTGGTAAGTTCAAGCTCGGGCCAGCTAAGTAACAATGACAACTGCAACAAAAAAACAGCCGGGTGTTATGGCGGCACCTGTAGTCTCAGCTACTTGGGAGGCTGAGACAAGAGAATCGCTTAAGCCCAAGACTTGGAGGTTGCTGTGAGCTGTGATGCCACGACACTCTACCCAGGGTGACATGGTGAGATTATGTCTCAAAAAAAAAAAAAAAAAAAAAAAAAGAAGAAGTGGGCCGTGCCTGTTGCTCAAGGAGTGGGGTGCCAGCCCCATATGCTGGAGGTGGTGGGTTCAAACCTGGCCCTGGCCAAAAAACTGCAAATAAATAAATAAATAAAGCATGAGATTTAAAAAAAAAAAAAAAAAAAGGACTGTCCCCTGATTGCAGAGAAGATTGGGGATGTGAGAGATTCTTCTGCTGGTCTTAAAGAAGTAGACAGCCGTGGATGGTGAGAGGGCCTGTGGAGGGACCTGGTGACAACCACCTGAGGCTAGTCCCCAGGGAGAGTCCCCATCATAAGGAAATGATGACCCTGCTCCCCCATCTGACCTATATATTGACTTCAGCCTTGGGAACCCTGACCATGACCTGCTGACTTACGTCCAGATCCCTACCCGTGGAAACTGAGAGATAACACCCTCGTGATGTTTTAAGCCCCTCAGTTTGTAGTAACTCATTAAACAGCAATGCGAATCTAAAACACTTATAAAAGTCTCCATTTGTCTTGACTAAAAAAATTTTTGCAATCACCTTTTGTTAATTCCTGAGAGACTCATAACCCCTGATAAGGGAAATGATAAGTCACTTCCCCTGGGAACAAGGTAGTGTTCCAGATACCGTGACCCAGTGAAATTCATACCTCTGTCTAATGAAGCTTCCTGTAAACGACCACAGGACAGCACAGCCAGGGTGACCCTGGGCCCATCAGCTCCCTCGCAGCTTTTCTCGCCTTTGGGTTCTCTTCCGTGCACGTCCTCCTTCCCATTCTGGTGGACTTTTGGCTTCTCCTTCTGTTGTCAACACTGTTTCTCCATCTTTTCTAACTTGAAGTCCTAATCACGAGAGTCTAAGGGGAACAACTTCTCCCTGTTTCTGCAGTGTTTTTGCCCCAGGTCACATAACAATTTCTGAGCAGTGTAGCCTGAGGGAGGAGGAGTTCTGGTTATCTACTGAAGCATAACAGACCCCCCCCCCCAATGTGTGTGTGAGTCTGCAGTTAGTGCAGGGCTCAGTGCGTTCAGCTCTTCTTCCTGTGGCATCTGCAGAGATGGTTCAAAGGGGCATGTTAGGTACTATGAATCATCTGGAGATGATGTAAGTGTACGGAGGGTGTGCACAGTTTATATGCGAACACGATGTCATTTTATATAACTCTGTGGTTCCCAATCCCCAGGTCACAGGCTGGTGTTGGTCCCTGGCCTGTTAGGAACTGGACTGCACAGCAGGAGGTGAGTGCTGCAAAGCAGGTGAAGCTTCCTCTATATTTACAGCTGGTTGGTCCCCATCACCCTCGCATCACAGCCTGAGCTCCACCTCCTGTCAGGTCAGTGGCAGCGGTAGATTCTCTAAGGAGCAGCAACCCCACTGCAAACTGCACATGGAAGGGATGTAAGTTGCGTGCTCCTTACGAGGCTCTAATGCCTGAGGAGGTGATGCGGGTGCTGAGGAGGTGATGCTGGTGCTGAGGAGGTGATGCGGGTGCTGAGGAGGTGATGCGGGTGCTGAGGAGGTGATGCTGGTGCTGATGATGTGAGGTGGTGCTGAGGAGGTGATGCTGGTGCTGAGGAGGTGATGCTGGTGCTGAGGAGCGGCTGCAAATACAGATTGTCCCTAGCAGAGAGGTGTGACCGCACAGAGACCCTGATACCTCAATTGCTTGCAGACTCACATCAACCCCCTCTCCACCCCGTTCTGAAAACCTTGTCTTTCATGAAGCCGGTCTCTGCTGCCAAAAATTTTGGGGACTGCTGATAAAAAAGGATTTGAGCATGTTAGGATTCTGGGATCCTCAGGGCCCTGGAACCCATCTCCTGTGGATTCTGAGAGACTGCTACATAGACATTGTATAGGTTAGATATTTGTATATCAAGTATCTCTATATATGTGATTTTCAAGTCTACATGTGGAACCAAGTTAAATGTTCTTACTTTATAAAAAGATAATGTAATTTATTTTTAAAATGTGTTCCTTGTATACATGAACGTGAAGTGATTATAATCTTTGGTTTATATCTTGCCATTGCTGTTCTTGGTTCATCTTTGGTCCACTGTTGGGTTATTTACTGAGTCTTTTTGTGATTGCTACAGTTCTCTTTCCCTCACCCTGATCTGCACATCCCAAGCTGTGTAGTTCAGTAGTAGGGTACGCAGGATCAAGTAGAGATGAAGTTCATTCATTTTCACTGCTGTATGAAAGTGCATTTTGAGACTAAAACCACCATTTATCCCTTTTCTTGGCAATGAACATTTGAATCATTTCCAACTTTTTACTACTTTCTATACTACTGCTGAGAACGTTCTTGTACACATCTCTTGGTACCTGTATGAAGATGTTTCTCTAGTATGTACGCCGAGAAGGGAAACGGGTAGTTGGCAGGGTATGCAAATGTTTGTCTCTACTAGAGAATTTCAGACTTCTTTCTAAAGGTGTTCTACCAGTTTTCACCTGTACAGCTATGAGAAAGAGTTCCTTTTGATTAACATCTTTAAAATTTGATATCATTTAAACTTTTATTTCTCTCCATTACAAATTTGTCCAAAACCTTGGTGGTTTGTCAGTCCATTGGCTGTAGAATTATATATTTATCTTCATTTGCATTTCCCTAATCATTATGGAGGGTGAACATTTCTTTGTGCTTTTTTAGCCAGTGATATTTCTGCTTCTATTTCATCCTTTCATGCTTTCAAAATCCATGTTTAATTAGGATGCTTTGTCTTTTTGTTATGCATGTTAATGAGCTCTACATATATTCTTTTTTTTTTAATTGTTAAATCATAGCTGTGTACATTAGTGCAATCAAGGGGTACAATGTGCTTGTTTCATATACAATCTGAAATATTCTCATCAAAGTGTTCAATGTAGCCTTCATGGCATTTTCTTAGTTACTGTATGTAGACATTTGTATTCTGCCTTTAGTAAGTTTCGCCTGTACCCATTCTAAGATGCACCGTAGGTGTGGGCCCATCCACTATCCTCCCTCCACCCTAACCTCCCCCCTCCCTTGCCCTCCCTTGGCCCTTTCCCCATAGTCTTGTGCTATAGTTGGGTTATACCCTTCAAGTGGAAGCTATAATTTAGCTTCATAGTAGGGCTGAGTACATTGGATACTTTTTCTTCCATTCTTAAGATACTTTGCTAAGAAGAATATGTTCCAGCTCCATCCATGTAAACATGAAAGAGGTAAAGTCTCCATCTTTCTTTATGGCTGCATAATATTCCATGGTATACATGTACCACAATTTGCTAGTCCATTCGTGGGTTGATGGGCACTTGGGCTTCTTCCATGACTTAGCAATTATGAATTGGGCTGCAATAAACATTC
>CAUYPK010131284.1:0-14099 GCA_963574355.1 Loris lydekkerianus | reverse complement strand
CTGGAGACAAAACTGCATTATTCTAGGCTGTTGCAGTTAAGAGAAAGGAAAGGGAGTGACGTTGAAGACAGTCATGACTGGAAAGGTGGGGGAAGGTAAAATGTCGTGGGAGTTGAGGTGGAGGGAGTAACTTAGAAGGTCACGGGAGTTGAGGTGGAGGGAGTAACTTAGAAGGTCACGGGAGTTGAGGTGGAGGGAGTAACTTAGAAGGTCATGGGAGTTGAGGTGGAGGGAGTAACTTAGTAACCCACAGCCATGAAGTCCAGACCAAAGGAAGTGAGAATAGGGAGAAAAAAATACTAATGACTCCAAAGGTCCTTCCAGTGCCTTCTTAAAGCATTTGACACAAGCAAATAAAAATGATCTTTGTCCTCTATACTTACAAACATGCAAGGTTGTTTCAAAAAAGAAGGAGACCAATATTTAGTTTAGATGAGTCGTTTGGTAGAAGAGAAGGGAAACCACAAAATTTATGAGTGTGCATTTTCTACATTCACACATTTGCTCACAAAATTGAGCATATAAGTTTATGGATCTCAGCTTGAAAAATACTGATTTACAGGAAAGAATGCTATATGGATTTGCAATACACACACACACACACAGAAACCCATCTCAATGGACTTACTCGTTCAAATGTAACACCACTATATCAATACATTATTTGTTTCCACGTCTAAATTAAAACACTTACGAATTTTAAACATATGAAAAATGTCACAATGATTCTTAAATTATAAATGAGACTTTCCAAATTTCTACATTTTAGTTGGTGTTTGTGACTAAGATATAATACTAATCTTCCATGAACAGTATTTTGATTCCTACATTAATCTCTCCCTACATCGAATTTTAACACATGCAATAGTATAAAGCTTTATGTTGCTAAAGCCATCAAAGTTCAGATAAATAATTATCAAACTACACAAAAATAAAGAATGAAGAGAATGGAATTTTAAAAAGAGGATAGAAGGGGTACAGACCTTCCATTTGATCCTGCAATTCTGTTACTAGGTATTTATCCAAAAATCATTTTACCACTAAAACATTTGCACCAGAATATTTACTACAGCCCAATTCATAATTGCCAAGTCGTGGAAGCAGCCCAAATGCCCATCAATCCATGAATGGATCAACAAACTGTAGTATGTGTATAATGGAATACTATTCAGCCATTAAAAAGACAGAGACATTACATTAATATGTCAAAGAGATAATTGTACTCCCATGTTCACTGTAGCATTATTGACAATAGCCAAGATATATTATCAACTTAAGTGTCCATCAGCAGATTAATGGATAAAGAAAATGTTATATGTATATATACACAATGATTATTGTTATCCTTTTAAAAAGAAGAAAATCCCTATATTGTTGACAATATAGATGAACTTGGAGGATATCATGTTAAGCTAAATAAACCAGGCACGGAAAAACATGCCATATTATCTCACTTATACATGGAAGCTAAAGAAGTTGAACCCTGGAAGTTGAGAGTAGAATGGTAGTTATCAAGATCTATTGGGGATTAGGAGATGTTAGTCAAAGGATACAAAAGTTCAGTTAGACATGAGGAATTAAGTTCAACAGATCTCTATAGACATGGCAAATATAGTTAGTAACAAAGTTACTAGACATGGCAAATATAGTTAGTAACAAAGTTAAAAATTGCTGAGAGAGAAAATACTAAGTTTTCTCACCACAAAACATGGTATGTATAGAAGGAAATGCTTATGTTAATTGGCTCAACTTAGCCATTCCACAATTAAACACATCTAAAGCATCATATTGTACATAATAAACATATACACTTTTGCCAATAAAAAATAATTTAATAAAATAAGTGAATACATAAATACTTTCCTATTCCCTCAGAGCAGATGACATCAGGCAGTACTCTGATTAAACAAATTCACACTAATATGTGAATGATAAACTTCCGGAATCTGAAATATTAATACTACAAGGCAGTTAACCCTGTGAAGATCTAACTGGTAGGAAGTCAAAAAATCATGATAACACGTTGGGAAGATGTGATAGATATTTTAGGATGATAGAAGAAGAACAAAAGAACAGGTAGTCATTGCCTCAAAGTTTTTGAGAAAGTCGCTCTTTAAAGATGAATGTGATTTGGGGAAAATAGTTTTCTTCCTTGCTGACCTTATGAGTTCTATAATGGTTTCTATGCTCATGACATCTAAGCTGCTCAATGAACTATGAGGCATTTCTTAAATTAAAGATAGATCATAGATGAAATATTCTATTGTCAACTTTACGTTTCTTTTCATCATCATTAACATCTACGGAGTTAATATTCAGTTATTATAGTTGACACTAGGTAAAGCGGTTATGTACGAAATTTATCTGTAGAGATGTGCAGTGTGGGGGATGTTCCTTCACTAGTCTCAGCTGCCATCAACTTGACCTTGGATTATTACATGCTTCTAAACTATTTTTGCTTGTCTCATACTGCCCTTTCCAGTCCATTTCCCACATTACAAAGAGTCATTTTTAAAAAGGGAGATCTTTGATGGTGCTACTGTCCAACAACTTACAATTGCTCCCTACTGATCTCAATATAAAGACTAAACTCCTTACAGGCTCATGCTTGTAATCCCGTCACTTTGCTGGGGGTGGGGGGTGGGGGTGGTGCAATGTAGGAGGATCACTTGAGGCCAGAAGTTCAAAACCAGCTTCAGCAACACAGCAAAACCCTAGTTCTACAGGAAAAAAAAAAAAAAAAGAAATAGCTGTATTTGGTGGTGGTGCCTGTAATCCCAGCTACTCAGGAGGCTGGGGCAAGAGGCTCACTTGAGCCCCAAAGTTTAAGATTGCATAAGATTTCAGGGAGCTGTGATGATACCACTGTACTCTAACTCGGGCAATAGAGGGAGATTCTAGCGGGGGGGGGGGGGGGGAGAGGAAGACTAAACTCCTAAAATGGATTTAAGGCCTTATATGATGAGACCCATCTAGCTTCACCTAGTCCATCGTCCTTATGCCTGTCCCCTATGTCCTTCCAAAAACAAGCCCGGCATTTCTCATTGCCTTGCACTTGCCCTGCCTTCTCTCACCTCTGTATTTGGACCCACACTGTTATCATGGCCTTGTTGACGTGTTTGCTCATCTCTAGATGTCTGTATGTGGAGCGAGATGACAGGGAATAAAGTAACTCCAGGCACATGAAAAAGGTCAGCTGATTCTTAGAAGAAAACAGAATACTTTTATGATATACATACCTGATTAGGGAAGTATTTCTTAAACAAGAAGCAAAAAAGGAAAAAGTACAAAAGACTGATATTTAAATCATTTTAAACTACACTTAAGCTAGCATTAAAAACAAACCCTTCTATAGAAAAAAATGCCTTATCATTTTAAAGTGAAAACAGACAAGCCATAAAGAGGGAGATGGTGTGTGCCACACGCATAACTCCCCAAAGATTAGCACCTAAAAAATTCTAAGATTTCTTGCCAATTAACAAGAAAAAGACACCCCTACAAACAACCCCCCCGCCCCCCAGAGAAGGTGTAGTGGGTACGCACAATTCACCAAAGGAGAAATCTGAATAGCCAATAACCAGGGGGAGATGCTTAACTTCATTACCAGCAAAGTGAACATTTAAATAATGATATCGCAAACCCAGCAAACATTTTAAAAACCACTAAACCAAAATGGTGGTGATAATGTGAAAAAAACTGAAGCTTTTACATGCTGACTGCTATTGCTGAGGACACTAATTTTGATATCACACCACTGGAGGTTTTGAAATGTTTCACAATTCTCTTAACCCTGGGTGTACATCGGTAGACTCACTGCAGCATCATTTAAATTCGTTTAATAAATTTGCCATCTATGGAATTATCAATAATGGAGTCTATCAAGTTAAAATTAAAAATATTCATATGGATAAATCTCAAATATGTTGATCAGTAGAAAAATTAATTGTAAAGTAACACATACAATGAAACACAATTTGTGTGTATTTTTAAGACACGTCAAGCAATATCATGCCTTGTTTTAGTGGTATTTCCCATAGGTGGCAAAATTTGAAAACATGGATTGGAAGGTCATGCGCATAACCTTAGAATGGTGGTTACCTATAGAAATGGAGAAAGGTAAATAAGACCAAAAAAAGATTCAAACTGGGATTTAATTATAACATATTATTTCTAAATTTTATAAATGTATGTATTCATTAAACAAATATAACATAAGGTTAATAATAGTTGAATTTGAATGGTAGGGATAATTAATGTTTTTATATTCCTTTTGTACCATCCAGCAACTTTCAAATATTTCATTAAAAAAATTAGTTGCTGACTGTGGCCATTTTTTTGAACTTGTTCTTTTCCTGTACTAAATAAGGATATCTGGTAACTTGTGTGATCATAAATAAATGTATACAAGGACAAATATAGACACAAAATTAATGAAAGATTTTTAAGACAGGTAACAGAATTTCTATAGAGCAAACACTTACAAATATCGCAATGAATTAGAACTATAGTCTAGAATTTAAGGCAGGCGATAATCTGATACAGCGCCTTTCTTTGCAGTGTGGGAAACTGAAGCCCACAATGGCCAAGAGTCATTTTCAATTCACACAACTAGTCACTTAGCATCTCTCCAACTGAGGCAAAGGGAAAGGTTTGGACCAGCTATCTCCAAAATCCTTTCTAGTTGTGAGTTTCAAAGAATCATTATTAGTAAGATTTTATTAGTAATCATTTAACAAAGCTTCCACTATGTACAGAATATAAACCTGCTTGTCCTTCTTAAACCTTCCTTCCCAGATGACTAAGGTAGTATTATATTTTCTACTGTCTTGTACTATATGAATCTCTGAAATATTTTTTTCTTTTCTTTCCTGCACATGATTTTACATCAAGAACATCACAAAGTTTACATATTTGCCATCTTCAACTTCAAAACTCAAACACCCAATTTTAAGATTTTTTTTTATCTGACGCTTTAAATAGAATCTTTAATTTCCAAAAGAACATGCTTTTTGCTTTTATGTTTAATCCAGTAGTAGATATAAGGCATAATTATTTAACAAAGGAAAACACGCATGGGGGAAATATTGGACCTACACATTCTGTAAGACATCCTGAAGATTTCTCACGTCTGCTCTAGATAAAAGCATATTTTACCCATTCCTTCTACAAAAGAATGTCCACAATGCCAGCTGCTCGGAAAGAGGCATCTGACTCCTCCCTCCGACAGGCAGGTCCCAGCATGTCATACAAGCTCTGGGCTACATGTGTGTGTAACATTATTACAGCTGTTTCACTTGTTCCTGAACATTTGTTATCAAGGTGGAAGCTGCTTTGAAGAATCAAATAACACAAGTCTAGGGACCAAAGTTCATGCGGGGAGCAGGTGTTTCACGGGACCCACTATGAGCTTTGTCTCTGGCAGCTGGGACTCGACATTCCAGCAGCAGTCTGGTTTCAACCACATACAACTTCATATTCTCAGCTGGCATCACACAAAGCTTTCCTGCTCTGTCCAGATTGCTGAGGAAATGCTCATCAGAAATGATAGGGTCTTTTGATGAATGTTTTCCTTCACTTCAACTTGAAAGATCACTTTTTTATTTTCAGATGAATTGGGGGGTACATACCATTAGATTTTGTAGTTTGCTTTTGTAGGGTGAAAGTCTGAGTTACAGGTGTGTTCTTTACCCAGAAAGTGTGCAATATATCTGTACAATGTACATCTTAGGTGCAAATTGACCCGTCCCTCCGCCCTTACCCCCTATTTGAGTTTCCTTGAGTTTTTTCTCTCATGAGAGAGGTGTTAATTTACTAGTTCTCATTTAGTACTGAATACATGGGTTTGTTTTTCCATTCTTGTGATATTTCACTTAGGAGAATGGTCTCCAATCCCAACTAGATTGTTACAAAAGATATAAAATCTCTATCACTTTTATGGCTAAATAATATTCCATGGTCTACATATACCACAATTTATTAATCCATTGATGTACTGAAAAGCACTTGGGTTGTTTCCACAACTTTGCGGTGGTGAATTGTGCTGCTATAAACATTTGAGTGTAAATGCCTTTATGACAAAATGTCCTTTTTTCTTTTGGGTAAATACCTAGCAGTGGGATTGCAGGATCAAATAGTAGTTCACTTTTAGCTCTTTGAGGTACCTCCATACTATTTTCCATAGAAGTTGTACTAGTTTGCAGTCCCACCCAAAGTGTAAGAATGTTCCTTTCTCTCCACATCCACGTGAGCATCTGTTGCTTTGAGACCTTATCATGTGAACCATTCTTACAGAGGTTAAGTGGAAAATATCTCTTCTGACGTGACTATCTTATGTATTCTATGTGATGGTAATAAAATAACAATTTTTCTAGACAATACATGTTTGGAGGACATCTTTCTTTCTTCCTTCCTTCCTTTTTTTTGAGACAGTTTTACTGTCACCCTTGGTAGAATGCCATGGTGTTACAGCTCACAGCAATCTCAAACTCTTGGGCTCAAGCGATTCTCTTGCTTTAGCCTCCCAAGCAGCTGGGACCACAGGTACCTGCCACAATGCCCAGGCCTGGTCTGAGTTTGAACCCACCAACCCTGGAAGTGTTGTGGCCAGTGCCCTACTCACTAATCTATGGGCACCACCACGGACATATTTCTTTAAGGAAATAACTATAGGAGTCACTCACACAACATTAGAAGTGGTGACCAACTTTACGATGATGTGAAAATCATAAGCATTCAATAGAAAGAGCACTTTAAATTTTGAATTTTGAATTTTCCTGGGGTAACTCTTTTGCAGTGCTGGAAAGCAGCAGAGAGCCACAGCTCCCAGCCAGCCATGTGATTGATCATCAGGAAAAACAACAGAGACCCCACAGTGCATTGTGTCACCAGACGCTTTTGCCCAACTGTGAACTAAGTTCTCTGAGCATGTTTAAAGTAGACTAGTCTATACTATGATCTTTAGTAGGTTATGCACATCATGTGCATTTTTCACCTCAGAATGTTTCAGCTGATGATGGGTTTAATAAGCAGAGAGCATCTGTAATCTTTGGAACTCTTCTCTTTAAAAACATATATTAGATACATGTGAAACTTACTAAATGTAGAATATAAATGTCTTAACGCAATAACTAAGAAAATGCCAGGAAGGCTATGTTAACCAGTGAGATGAAAATATTTCAAATTGTATATACAACCAGCACATGGTGCCCCCCCCCAAATATATATTAATTAAAGAGACTGTAGAGAACTAAGCAAACTGTTCATGAAAGTAGCCAATTCTTCCTTATTTCTATTACCAGTGTTCTTTACATTTAAAGTATGATATAATCATTTTTAAATAGCAGTAGATTACAAATAAAGAACACATGGCTTTAAAAAAGTATTACTGCATACTTCTGTAACTTCTCCAAGCTCACAGTCACAACTGAGAAAACGAGGAGTGCTTTTCCCCTTGACTGATATGCCAAGAGCTGACAGGAGCAATCTTAAAAAAGAACAAGTGATACAATTCCCATGTTCTTTCCACGAGCTTACATTTTTAGCCTTGCAAAATATTTTAATAATCATAGTCATTTAAATAAAGTGATGAAGAACACTTTTCAACGCTGATATCAATACCATAGATAAATATTATGAACATCCAATATTTTGCTTTCTCTGAGATGCCCTGATTTTATATAGCTGATAAAATTTAACTGTGTTTTGCCTTTGTCAAACACGGGAAACAAGCCTGAACTATTTTCTCCAAATAATCCATCAGTGCTTTTGCTCTTGAGCTCACCTAGTTTCCTGTTGCTTCCTTATAAGAGTTTTGACTATTTTAGTGTGAACCAAAAAATGAACAAGTTTAACAAAAGGCATACAATTGGAATCCCAAACTTGCTCTGTGAATAACAAGTTATTTGATATTATTATAATTGAAAATAAACTTCTACCTAAAAATATGTGCTGTAAAATTGGTAAAAGGGAATAAATTAATTCAGTGGGCATGCATTTCAATATGGGGCATCCCTTCTTTCAAACATTAACTCTTCATGAAACATTAATGACACAGCACAGAGGGAACAATACATCGTTCTGCAACAGAACTTGACCTTACTGCCACACCCTTGTCTTACAAAGTACCAGGCCTCTGGATATAATTTTCTTTTCCTCTTGATTCTTTCCAACCTAATTTTGAAGGGGTTAAGATAATTCAGAATTATTAGCCCCAGCTATGAAAGCCAAGCAGCATTCAGCCTGGATTTCCACATGACCGAAGACATTTTATACACGCACAGACCATTACCAAGAGTTACCAGTAGCCCCTTATAGTTAGACACAGATTATAAAGTACAGTGTTTCCTACAGTTCTTTGAGTCACACTCAGCAACGTTGTATCTATAGATTGTGTAAGGTCTCATGGAATCTTCTATTTGTTCTCTTCTTTCCGATACAAACCTTAAATGTAGCCTAATTACAACTGCACACATTTAATAAAGTATGATGTAAAAGGTTATTAAAATATTACCTTATATTCCAAATTTAAAATAGAGTGAATTGCCCAAAAGAAAACATTTTTCAATAATTACATCATTTCAAAACCATTAGAAGTAAATAAGAAACTCTGTTAACACTGTTGCACTTGCCAATGACACTTCAGCTTGTAAACAATAGTACCTGCCAATCTTTACAAATTCGTTTTGAATTATTCAAAATGTCTTTAGGAATGCACCCCTCTTATAAAACACATGCCATAGACTTCTCCCAAATCACGTTTTACATCACCCTTTGTAATGTGCCTCTCAAAGAAACAAGTTTCCTTCCCTTCTTCTGGCTTCCTGTGAATTTCTCTTGGTATCTTACACATCCTCTCACGTCACATTTGATGCTTAACTTGTCTATAATTGTGCGCTTCTTAACGTAAGTGACTGTGGCTTCTTCATCTTCCTCCAGAGCTTCAAACAGGACCTATCAGATTTCAGGTAGGTGTCCCCTATTTATGGTAATTTTATTTATCATTTAAGAGCACTGCGTTTATTAAAGCTCATTTTGTGGAACATGCAAAGTGTATGGAAAAAATTGATTTCAATAATTCCTATAGTAGTATTGTAAGTCATATGTTAATGACCAGAAATAAATCCAAGTTTCATTAGGGATATAATTGTAGTTTTTCCTGAGTTGTATATCATATAACTGGGTGTTTTATTACATTTACTGAGATATAATTTACGTACCATAAAATTCAGCACTTTGGTTTAAACAGTTCAGTGTTTTTAGTAAGGAGTTGTGCAACTATTACCACAATCTAACTTTAGGACATTTTCATCAAGAGAAACCCTGCACCTAGGAGCAGTTATTCCTCATTTCTACTCACTCTCACCATTTCAGCATCTAGAAACAACTAATCTAATTCTGTTACTATAGATTTGGCTAATCTGGACACTTAATACAAATGAAATCATACAATATGTGGTTTGGGGGACTGACTTCCTTTTCTATTTTTTTTATTTTTGGGGGTGGGGAGGAGGACAAGATGCTTTTACATAGCATATTGTTTTTAAAGTTCATCCAGGTTGTAGCATATATCACTATTTCATTCTTTTTTTGTAGCTGAGTAATATCCCACTGTATGCAGATACTACATTTTGTTTATCCATTCATTGTGATACACATTGGGGTAATTTCCACTTTTTGGTTATTAGGAATTATGCAGTTATGTAAAATCTTCTTGTGTAAATACATTTTCATTTCTCTTGGATATATACCTATACATGGTATTGCTGGGCCGTGTGTAATTCTACGAATGGTATTTTGAGAAACTGTCAAACTATGTTCTACAGTGGCTGCATCCTTTTGCATTCCCATCACCAAAGTATGAGGGTCTCAATTTACTTACATCTTCCCAAACACATATTATTATTTGCCTTTTGATAACAGCCAAACTAGTGGCTCTAAAGTGGTATCTTACTGTGTTCTTTATTTGCACTTTCCTAATGATTAATGATGTTGAGCCACATTTTAATATGTTTATTGGCCACTTGCAGTTCATCTTTTGAGAAATGTATACTAAAAATCTTTGTTCATGTTCTAATTTTGTTATTTGTGTTTTTATTATTGAATTATAAGACACATATTAATATTCCTTTTTTTTTAATTGTTGGGGATTCATTGAGGGTACAGAGACCCACATTACACTGATTGCATTTGTTAGATAAATTCCCTCTTATAATTGTGTCCCCCTCCCAACAGGCATGTGTGACACACTGGGACCCCCAGCCCTCTTACTCCTCTCCTATCTTCACTCCCCCTTTCCCCCACCCCCTACCATGTACTAGGTTGTCAATTGTCCTCATATCAAAATTGAGGACATTGGATTCTTGCTTCTCCATTCTTGTGATGCTTTACTAAAGAAGAATACATTCCACTTCCATCTAGTTTAATATAAAAGATGTAAAGTCTCCATCTCTTTTAATGGCTAAATAGTATTCCACTCTCAGGATATAAAATCAATGTTCACAAGTCAGTAGCCTTTGTATATGCCAATAACAGCCAACATGAAAAGCTAATCAAAGACACAATTCCCTTCACAGTAGCGTCAAAGAAAATGAAATACCTAGGAATTTACCTAACAAAAGAGGTAAAAGACCTCTATAAAGAAAGTACAAACCCCCCAAAAAATAAATAGCAGAAGATATTAACAAATGGAATCCCAAAGCAATCTACAGATTCAATGCAATGCCCGTTAACATACCAACATCATACTTTCCAGATTTTGAAAAAAATAATTCTTCCTTTTGTATGGAATGAGAAAAAAACATGTTTAGCTAAAGCAAGTCTTAGTAATAAAAACAAAGTCAGGGGATCAGCCTACCAGACTTTAGGCTGTACTACTAAGCCATCATGATCAAAACAGCGTGGTATTGCACAAAAATAGAGACATAGACATCTGAAACCGAATAGAAAACCATGAGTTGAAACTAACCTCTTACAGCCACCTGATCATTGATAAAACAAATAAGAATATGCACTGGAGGAAAGAACTCCTATTCAATAAATAGTGCTGAGAGAGCTGGATAACCACAGATAAAAGACTGAAACTTGACCTGCACCTTTCTCCACTCATAAAAATTGATTCAAGATGGATAAAAGATCTAAAGCTAAGGCATGAAATAATAAAAATTCCCAAAGAAAGTGTGAGGAACATAGTCAAAGTCATCAGTCTGGGGAAAGACTTTATGAAGAAGACTTCTGTGGCAATTGCAACAACAACAAAAATAAACAAATGGGACTTAATTAAAATGAAAACCTTCTGTACAGCTAAGGAGACAACAACCAAAGCAAATAGACAAACATCACAATGGGAAAAGATATTTGCATATTATGAATTGGATAAAAGCTTGATAACTAAAATCTACATTGAACTCAAATTAATCAACAAAAAAAGAGCCAATAATCCTTTGTATCACTGGGCAAGAGAGATGCATAGAACCTTCTCTAAAGAAGACAGATGAATGGCTAACAAACATATGGAAAAATGCTCATCATCCCTATTTATCAGAGAAATACAAATCAAAACCACCCTGTTGTATTAGTATTCTGAATACAAGTCCCTTGTCATATATATGATTTGCTATTCTGAATACAAGTCCCTTGTCAGGTATATGATTTGCAAATATATTTTCCTACTTTGAAGGTTTTTATTCACTTTATCACTATGATCATTTGGTTTTACAAAGTGAGTTCATTTCGATGAGGTCAATTTTATCTATTTTTTTCTTTTACCACTTGTACTTTTAGTGTTGTATCCCAGAACTCATTGGTTGACCCAAAGTCCCAAAGATTTACTCTTATGTTTTCTTCTAAGAGTTGTATACTTTTAGGAGATAGTATCAACCTGACCTAAGTGGAAAGTACAGGCGTCCTCAAACTTTTTAAACAGGGGGCTGATTCATTGTCCCTCAGACCATTGGAGAGCCAGACTATAGTTTAAAAAAAAAAACTATGAACAAATTCTATGCACACTGCACATATCTTATTTTGAAGTAAAAAACAAAATGGGAACAAATACAATTCACACCGCTTCATGTGGCCCTCAGGCCGCAGCTTGAGGACACCTGGGAAAGTATATAGATTAACCCTTAGCAAAATTTCATCAAGATAACATGCTTATAAATATATACCTGTTTTGCACACATAGCTATATATGGCAAAACACTTTAAACTTACTTAAGAAGAACATTTTCATAAGTCCAAAATTGTAGATAATGTGTATAGACAAGTAATGTTACACCCAGCATGATATAACATCACTATTTTTTTCATTTTTTATGTAGGTTTTGATTACTGTTTTCTGTCTGTGATATAACCTACTTTCCACTCATGACTCCGTAATTGCTGATGAGGATTATTACCCTCATAATCTTCTATGGTCATGCAAGGCTGCCTTTGTCCTAAAATGATGGAAAGAGACTAAAAACTCAGACAGATTTGGGTTATATTCTAAATTCTGCTATCTGTGTGTCCCTGGGTAAAGTATTTAATATTTTTGAAACTATTTAACCATAAAATGAAGTCCATTTTAGATAAATACTTGTAAGTGCATCATATTTAAAGAGATAACATACTTAACTTGTCCATCATATAATCTGTCATTAAACAGATGTTTTTAATGCATCAGTCTTCCCTTTCCCCAGAAATATTCTCTTCCAGATATCCCAATAAAAACTATCAACACATTTTTCTTATTTTCTACTATTCCAAATTGAAAATCTTCATCTAACTTTCAAGACACATTTTATATGGTTGGGCCCCAAATTCCAATATACTCTCATTCATTCAGTATCTTCTACTAGATACCAACTCCTGTCCTGGGTTTTAAAAATGACAGTTTACAACCTCAAGGGCCTTACTGTCTATTAGAAAAAGAAAAAATCCAAGAGACTATTAAAAGGCAGAATGTTATCAGTGTCATAAGCAATATAAGCAAATTATTCTGGAGTTCAGAAAATAATATAGTTTATTCAGATGAGGAAGTCAGAGAAAAATTCTGGACTTTTCTGGAGGAGGAGCAGTTAAGGTGGAAATTAAAAGACAGCCAGAATTAAGACAGAGCAACTCCTAAAGTAATTAGGGCTCTTGAGATAAAAGAAAAAAATTCTATTATCAGCCCGGCATTGTGGCAGGTGCCTGTACAGGTACTTGGGAGGTTCAGGCAAGAGAATCGCTTAAGCCAAAGAGTTTGAGGTTGCTGTGAGCTGTGACACCACAGCACTCTACTGAGGGCAACAAAGTGAGACTCTGTCTTAAAAACAAAACAAAACAAAGAACAAACTACTATAAAAATGTCTAGATATGAAAAGAGAGAGCATTCTTTCAGAAATAAGGAGAATCTTGATTTCTATTGTGTCTAAAGATTATACCAAAAACAAAAACAAACAAACAAAAAAAGAACAAAAAATACCCCTAAAATTCTAATGTCCTGGGACCTCCCTCAGTCTAAGGTACTGTGATAGTTAATCTTTTCATAGACCAGACTCCTGCCAGGCACAGTGACTCATGCCTATAATCCCAGCACTTTGGGAGCTCGAGGTGGAAGCATTGCTGGAGATCAGGAGTTCAAGACTAGTCTGAGCAATACAGCAAGAACTCATCTCTACAAAAAATAGAATAGTTTAGCTAGGTATGGTGATGCACTCCTAAAGTCCCAGCTACTTAGAAGGCTGAGGTAGGAAGATCACTTGAGCCCAGGAGTTTGAGGTTCCGATGAGCTATGATGACACCGCAGCATTTCAGCCTAGGCAACAGAGGCAAACCCTGTCTCAAAAAGTTTTCTCTCTCTCTCTCTCTCTTTTTTTTTTTTTAATGTCACTAAAGTGGATTCAAAGCATAGAATGACAGATTAAGTTTGGCCTTCATATAATAAGTGAGGAAGGATAAGTAGAACAACCTCATGTTAAGAAGAGTATCCTAGGATTTTGTTAGCAACCTGCAAAATAAATTGGGGTCTGTGAGCAGATGAGCAGTAGAGAAACAGTTACCTACCACAGTGTTCCAAATAAGGCCCACCCTTGTGTACACCTCCCAGTAGTCATTTTCCCCCAGGGTTCTGCTAACAGAAC
>CAUYPK010131281.1:0-79880 GCA_963574355.1 Loris lydekkerianus | reverse complement strand
CCAATTATAAAACAAAAGAAAACAACAATTATAAAAAAAAAAAAAAAAAAAAAAAAACCACGAAAATTATTAAAAAAAAAAAAAAAAAAAAAAAAAAAAAAAAAAAAAGAAAAAGAAAAAGAAAAAGAAAAGAAAAGCTCCTCTGAGAATTCCTTAGGCAGCCACTCACAAGGTACGGAAGAGAAGCAGCTACTTCCATTTTCCATTAGGTAGTTTTGAGGAATTTGTATGGCTCTTAAAGTTAAGGGGGGATAATGTCCATGTAAAAAGAAGCAGCGTTTGAAAGAGGATGGGGACCACCTGCCTACCCACTGAGTTATGAATAATACTCTGCAAAGAACCAAGGGCTCCAAAAGAGGGCTTTGTCCTGGAAGAAAGATTAGTCCCTAGAACTCTTTCCTCCAAAGCTTAGTAGATATAAAACAACTATTTTAGTTTGCTCATAATTTTGTGGAAAGGGCTCCTCTGGGTGATTAGGCTGTCCACAAGCGTTAGCTGGGACAACCAGGACTGGAGGAGTTCCCTCACAATGGCCTCTAAGGTGGCACCATTCCACCCACACCCCTCTCTGCTTCCCCACGTGCCACCTCATCCCCCTGGGCCTCTGAACCGTGGCCGTCTCAGGGTAGTCTCCCTTCTTCCACAGTGACTGGCTGCTTCTGAAACATCTCGGAAGATTTTACGCCATATTCTTCAAATCACAGCAAGGGTTTTGTTTTCACTCTTGACACTGTAATAGCCACAGGATCTAAACTCCATGAGGACAGAGACTATGTCACTTTTGGCACACAGTCATCTATATCCCCAGCAGCCCTGTCATCGTGAGTGAATGAAAGGAATGGAAGAAATCTCTTATCTAAAAGGGTACCAGCCTGTCAAATCAGAGAAGGTTTCATTCACTTTAACTCCTAAAGCAAATATATCCTTGTGTCCTCCTAAGAGGAGCCAGCATGCCACAGAATTGGTGAGAGGATGTCACAATGGATATAAATGGGGTACCAATCCAGCCACCTAATCCTCTTGTACCATGTAAATCTCTTTTAAAATAAGACAGAAATATAAGCAACAATTGAAAAAAACAAATCAGGACTGGCTCTGGGAACTTGGCAAATCAGTTAAGCTTTCTAAGCCTTTTTTCCTCAGCTACAAAATAGGGAAACTAACAGCTACCCTGCTTCCCTCATGGTGTGCGGGGGAGAGGTGAGGACAAATTACTTAAACTATATGAAAAGTCATAATGCATAGGAAATGCTTTGAAGACTGGGAGATGCCATGTGAGTAGCAGTTATTATTTCTCCTGGCCGTTTGGGAAGGCTGCAGCCTAAAGCCAACAGCACGGATGGGAGGAGGAGCTGCCCCATCCTGTCCATGCCGTCCTGGTAAGGCAGGTACAAAGTCTTTAAGGGGATGGCTCTCCCTCCAGATCTGCAGGGTGGGGATTCACCTGACATCTGCAAGAGGGACCTGAGGCTATCTATGTGGGAACCTTCAGTGTGTCCCAGCCTCCTCCCTAGGATGGACGAGGGGACCTTAAGCAGCCCTGTGATGCTGCAGCCCTCCCCAGGCTGAGTAGCAAGCTTAGCCAGGCAGCAGTGGACCCCAGGCGCGAGAGCAGCGGGCCCTTCCTGCCAGGGCTCTCTCTGCAAACCTCAAAGTGAAGTCCCCTCAGAAAAAGCTAATTAATAAGCCTCTTCAGTGAGAAAAGAAAGCAGAGACTGACCAAGACAAGGGAGGAAGGAGATTTGGGGCCAGAACCCGCTCTGCTCTGCGCCAAGGTTCCTAAGAGTTTGACATTTGGAAAAGATCTGGCCTGGAGGAGCCAAGGATTTGGGACAGGGCTCCTTCTGGCTCCCGGGAGTGTCAAGAAGAGAAGGAGGAGGAGGAGGAAAATGACTCAGCTGAAACGAAGAGAAATGTATTTTTAAAAAGCAAAACGATGAAAGGCACAAAGGAACGAAATGGAGCCCCAGGACGGGGTCCAAATGCCTTCTCAGAGTAAGTGGGGCAAATTTTCAAAAAGCTAGAGAGCTTGTTAGAGTTATGCCAAGAATAACACCACGAAAATGAAGACAGTCTTCAAGGCTTGCCAGGCCCACACTCTCGGAAGCCTCCCCACCCAGGTCCCTATAGGGCCAGAGGCCACCTCTGCAGGAGAAATGCCAAAAACCACCTGGCAGCAAATGCTTCTCTGCACTTTCAACTTGGAAAATGCAGCTGAGTTCTGCAAGAAATGAGTTATGGAGAAAGGTGACCCTGGGCTTGCATTCACTCAGCAGGTCAAAGACCGGAAGAGGGGTCCCGTTGCTCGGGCTCAACGCACAGAACATCTGGGGACAGTGAGAAGAGGGAGATGGAGGGAGGATCCCTCCCCAAAAGTTAACACAGCTCCATCCCCTTCCAACAGCCAAGGTCAGATGACTCTGATTGCAAAAGTGTGGTTTTGAAATATTCAATGGAGAGCAAGCGTGGTAATGAGCAGAGAGATGAAAAGAAAAACCACTGCCTGAACAGCTCAGCACCTCGCTTCTCCAGGGTCATTCAGTGTGTTCCTGCGAGAATCCCACCTCCTCCCTGGCATGGAACCCCATGGAATCCCACATTTCTAGGGGGCTTCATGGATGGGAGCACAATGACACAAAGCAGAGGAGGACATTGGGGAGGGGATCAGTTGGTCAAACTCTGGGTCCCAAGTGTCCTGAGGCAGGGCCAGGTGGGAGCCCCGCCCCCTCTACAGTCTTTGGGAAAATGCACCCTAACTGGAAACAGATAACCAGCGGCCAGGTCATCTCAGCACCTCCAAGCGGGGAAGCCATTCCTGGGACTGCTTCAGGTGCTGGTAGAGAGGTCCCTGGCCTTGTAATAGCTGTAGCTATGCAGAAGGCCCTGGGGTCAGCTGTCTCTTTCCTGCCAACCTTGAATGTCCTGAAATTCCTTTTCTACCCACTGCTTATCTAGGCAGACACTGTTAGGCAGAGATGGAAGCAGCTTCCATGCTTACGTTTCTACGCCTGGGCCTCCAGAGCTGTGTTATTCAGGTCCTCTGGAAAGCACAGATAGAATGAAGAGTGCAAGAAGTTTGTTGGGGGAGTGCTGTGAAGGATCATGTGCAGCATAGGAGTAGGTGGCTGGAGCCTCTGCCACATGCAACCTGACACTTGAGGAGGGACAATAACATGGAAGGTGGACTCATGGAACTGCAGGTCTGCACTGAGAAAGCCCAGCCAGGAGCCACACAGCAAAGTCTGCCCATCACAGGAGGCCTGTGCCCTGCCTGGCACCCCTGCAGGCTGGGGCACTACAGGGAGCAGCCTGGAAATAGTGTGGCTCTGAGAGGGGCCTGAAGGCAGGGCAGCTGGAAGCTGTGAACAAACTTCATTCTTCACAGCAGGGAAATCTGTGCAGAGTAAAACCATGGAAACCTAAAACCCAATCATTTTTTTTGGAAAAAAATGTTTTAACAGGGTGCAATGCTTAGTTCTAGAGACTGGTTCTACCCATGATCAGTCCTTTGGCCAGAGGCTTCACAGGGTTCTAGTGAGAAATAAATTAGAAAACAAAGGGCATAGTCATTTGCAACTCTAGGACCCATAGGAAAAGGTTACACAATGGTGGCTTATTGGCCAAATAGTGCCATTGTGTGTTTTCTTTGATTCACATGTTGATTTTTTTAAGTGCCAAATTAGTTGCCAGCAGATATTATACAAGCCACAAAAATCAGATCTCTAGCTTCTCTTCAAGAATAAAAACACCAACCAACACTCAGCCCACATTTCAGTTTGCCACAGTCCCCACCACTCCCTATTGTCTTACTCCCTATCCACCTCACTCTCATACTTGTCCAGCCTGGCTCCTATAGGCCTTCTGCCTACACCATGAATGCATCCAAGCCAGTAGTGGTCATTCCATTTCTTAGGATAATATATATAAGAACATTTAGAAAACCAAACAAGAGCTGGCAGGTTCAAACCCAGCCCTGGCCTGCCAAACAACAATGACAATTACAACAAAAATATAGCCTGTAGTCCCAGCTACTTCGGAAGCTGAGGCAAGAGAATCGCTTAAGCCCAAGAGTTGGAGTTTGCTGTGAACTGTGACGCCATGGCACTCTGCCCAGGGTGACATGGTAAGACTCTGTCTCAAAAATTAATTAATTAATTAATTAATAATAAAAATAAAATAAAACAAGAGAAAGAAACGAATGGATGATAGATTAGAGAGAAATCTATCAGAAAGAGATGGACTAAGGAAGGAAAAAACTGAGACAGAGCATTGATCTAGGAGACTTAACATCCAAATAGCAAGAGCTCCAGAATGAGGGAACTAAGAAAATAGTAGGGAGAAAATTATCTAAGAAATAGTACAGAAATGAAAAATAAGAGGTTCCAGATTAAAAGGACCTAAAAAGGACCCAAGACAGTCAATGAAAAATTCCCCCAACAAGACACATTCTTGTGAAATTTTGAAACTCTTGCAGATAAAAAGGAAAATCCCAAAAGCTTTCAGAGAGGGGTAAACAAGGTCATGTGAAAAGGAACAAGACTCAGCGCCTATAGCTCAGTGAGTAGGGCGCCAGCCACATATACCAGAGCTGGCAGGTTCAAACCCAGTCTGGGCCTGCCAAACAACAATGACAACTACAACCAAAAAAAAAAAAAAAAATACTACGGGGATTGTGGTGGGTGCCTGTAGTCCCAGCTACTTGGGAGGCTGAGGCAAGAGAATATCTTAAGCCCAAGAGTTAGAGGTTGCTGTGAGCTGTGATGCCACAACACTATACCGAGGGCGACATAGTAAAACTCTTGTCTCAAAAAAAAAAAAAAAAAAAAAAATCAAGAATAAGTAGCCAAGAAGACAAAGGAGCAATGCTCAGACTTTCTGAGGGACAGAAATTCTAAACCCAAGCAGATCACTAGTTAAGTGGGATATCATCAAGATAGATTTCAAACATGCAAAGTCTCAAAAAATTTCCTTCTCAAATATCCTTTTCAGGAAGCTCCTGGAGCCATGCCCCACAAAACTGAGGGAGCAAACTGACAAAGATAAAATCAGATCTAGGAAGCAGATCTAGACCAGGATAGACCGAGGGGGGCAGGCATGCAGCATTTGGGACAGCAGCCAACCCCATCAGAACCGGGACAGAGGGCCCTGCATGTGATCATCTCATGGTTTTGTCAGACGGTTTGGGGATAAGTCAGTTACAAATAAATTAGTTCTAGAAAGCTAAAGCAAAATACTTGAGTGGGCAATTCACAAAAGAAGATATGCAAACAGCCAGTAAGTACATGAAGAGGTCCTTGATATCATTAGCCACCAGGAAAAGCAAAGTAAGACCTGTGATAATCACTACCTCCCCAGCAGAAGAGATAAAATGAGAAAGGCAGAGAATCCCAAGTGTGAATGAGTCAGTGAAGTGACTAGAACAGCAGAGCTGCCTGTGGGGGAATAAAGGGTAAAGCCACTTTGGAAAACTCTTTGGCAGCTTCTTATAAAGTAAACATACTCCCATATGATGGCCCAGCAATCTCACTCCTAGAACTAGATCCAGAGAAACGGGTACAAAGAATTTACAAAGATACTCGTACAAGAATATTCAGAGTAGCTTTATACATAACAGCCCTAAACGGGAACCAGCTGAAATGTCCATCAAATAGGAAATGGATAAACAGGGTGTGGTATTTCCATCCAAGGAATGAAGAGGATCACGTTCTCAGCAATGAAGAGGATTGAGCAACTGATTCGCACAACAACATGGGTGAATCTCAAAACATCATTAGTGTAAAACATTAGACAGAAAAGAATACATGTAGCCGGAGCCTATTCATATAGTTCAAACACAGGAAAACTAATCTACTGGAACAGAAGTATAAATAGTGGTTATCTCTGGGGGGGTCAAGGATAGGAAGGCATTAACTGAACACTGATACTAGGGAACCTTCTGGGATAACAGAAATATTCTATATCTTGGCCTCGGTAGTGGAGTCACAGGTATATCATGGGTAAAAGTCATTAAGCTGTGCGCTTAAGTTTTGTACATTTCACTATATGTAATTTGTTCTTCCATAAATTAATGAAAGGAAAGAAAACCAGACAAACCCCCCAAAGATGCATTATTAATTCCATAAAAAATAAGGAATTATATTCAAAAAGCAAATGTCATCTTAAAATACTCCCTGCAGTAGAGATTTGGCTCGGATGTGAACAATACTTACACAATTGTAATAAAGGACAAATGTACTATATATGGATTCAGCCAGACATCAGTATTGGTGGGATGAGCAGAAGGACAATATTTGTGTGTAGCAGAGGGCTGGGATGAGCAAAGAGAGCTAAACCCTGTTTTGTAGGAAGAAATCAACAGGTCAAAAATAAAATAGACATAAAACATAGCAGCAGAGGTACATATGTTGTTTGGACATCTGGACTTCTAAATACTAGAAGAAACAACTAACGGGCAACAAGTGGTTATCTCTGAGAGTGGTAGATTTAGTGAAGAGGCAGTTCAGGGCAAGGATTTGTAATTTGGGTCTGTAATTTGTAATTTGGATTGTAATTTGTAATTTGGATCTGCTTGAACTAGTTTTAGCAAAAAGAAACTGAAACTCTAAACAACATCACTTAATTGAAACAGAAATGTGTTTCTGTCTCAAGTAAAAGTCAAAAGCAGCAGTTCTCAACTGTGGGTCATGACCCCTTTGTAACAATGAAAATACATCGCGGCATTAGGAAGGTTGAGAACCACTGGTCTACAGGTAGGCAACTCAGAGCCACTCCACAAAGTCTCAGGCTCCTTTTTCTCGCTGCTATACCAGGCATGGCCTCTATTTCTAAGATTGCCTTATGGATCAATAGGGCTGCACCAGCTCCAGCCATCAAAACCACATTCCAGCCAGGAGAATGGAAGATGAAAGTAGGGATAAGGATGAAAAAGGGTACATACTAGCTATCTTTTTAGGATGTTTCCCCCAAAGATATTATATAACACTACTGCCTAAATCTCACCCACCAGAACCAAGTCCCATGGTCATTCCCAGGCACAAGGGAAGCTGGAAGATAACATCTCTATTCTGGACAGCATGAGTCAATTATAGAGGAGGGGCATCTCTGCCACTACGATTTGTATTTAAAGTTTGGAGCTATCTATAGATAATTTAAGGTATGGGCCTTCCCCCAAGCCCAGGAACCAGGAGAGGGAGCCCCAGTAGGAAGACTGAGAAGCCATGGAATAAAGGTATTAAGGCACACACCTCACCACAGAGCCAAATTACTCCAAACAATAGCCTTACAGACAGCCCCACATGCCTAAATCTTTCCTAGCCTTCAACATTTAGACCAGTGTGTGAAAAAAATGAAGCCTCACAATGCACCCAGTCAGGTGGGAATGGTTATTCCTGCCTTAGAGATCAGGAAACAGGCTCTCAGAGGCCAAGTTACTTCCCTCAGACCGTAACTGGAGGAGCTTGCCCTTGACTCAGGAATCCAGAGAGCAGTCCAGCCTTCTCTCCTCCAAAGGGTCTGGGTGGCCACCTGCAGCTTTTGGATTCTCTGCAGGGCCAAATCAGGCCTATCAATAAGTCAAGAGAAGCAATGACTCATTTGAAGACAAGATAAACCACAGGGAGGCCCAGTGGGATGAGAGCCCTGTTTCCTAGGAAGTCTGCCTTCTGCAAGGAGGAACCCCTTCTGCAAACACCAGCACAGCAGTTTCCAGACAAAGAGAAAGTGCTGCTGGTACTCGCTAGGAGCTGCAGTTATTTAGGTCCTCAAAGGGCTTTTGTCAAGACACAGTCACCAGCCTGGGCATATAGAATTCCAAGCTTTTCCTTTCTGATTCCTTCAAAACCGGAAGGGAAAGTTGTTCGGTGCTACTCCAACAATATTTGTCCCCCAAGTCCCATCTGAGGACCACATTTCAGAATAAAGCTGCAGACCCTCTAAGTGACCTTAGGTTAGTTGTTTCCTTTCCCTGTATCCCACGTCTCAGGACATGGGTGGAGATGTTGGTTAGACACTGAGGTTCTTAGGGCAAAGGAGACAATTTGGCAGAGGGCAGAGGTAGCATACTGTCCCCAGAACTTGTCCTAGCCCTGCCTGTCTGGATGCAATGAATGCATGAAGACCAGCCAGAGCCCAGAGCCCAGTCAGAGAAAAAAAGGAAGAAAGGAAAGAAAGAGGGAGGAAAGGAGGAAAAAGAAGAAAGGAAGAATAAATAAAAAAATTAGGGAACACTATATTGGCTCAGGTAATGGGAATCAGGCATGGCTGGATCCAGGTGCTCAAATAATATAGCATCAGGGATCCACCTCACACCACTCCGCTTTCCTCTGTGACAGTTTCATTCCCTGGCAGACTCCCTGCAGAGAGGCTCCCCAGACTTGGATCCCATAGCTTTGCAACCCTGGCGGGAAGAAAGAGCTTCCCTTTTCCAGTATTTAAGGGGACATTTTAACAAAAACCATTTTTGTTGTAAAGAGATACTAGGGGGTTGATTTGTTACTACAACTTAACCTAGCCTGTCCTGACTAATAAATGCCTCACTGGTATAGCTTAGGACACAAGCTCACCCCTGCAGTCAGTGGACTACGGTGCTCTGATTGACCAGCCCGAGTCACAGACTAGCCCTGGAGCCAGAAAGTGGAGGCCAGCCTCATTCTAACCACAAGAACAGAGATTTCCCCAAAGGACAAGTAAGATTCAGTTGCCCAAAAGAAAAGGGGAGTTGGGCCCTGGGCAGGAACAATCAGCAGGACCGCACAGCACTTGGCACAGGCTGGAGCGAGGGTGGACACTCTTCATACCAATAGTTTCTGGATCTGGGGCCTGCTATGTTGTCTAACAATCCTTCTCCCTCCACAGCACACATACAAAGGTACCTAGCTCCTGCCTCCCAACAGGATTCATCAAGAGACTTTGGGGCTCCCAGAGAAGGAAGGATGCTGATGGCCCCCTCCCACCACGTGCTCTAGCCAAGACTCCCAGCTGTGACAATCTCCTGGCCCTGCAGGGAAGCTATGGGGGGGCCTGCAGGTGTCCAAGGGTAACCTGGAGGCCAAGTGTCCACACCTGCTGCCTCTGAGGGTCACCAAATCCCACCCAGACCGTCCCAACAGCCAGCGCACAGATGCTCACACATCATTCCAGCAGAGCCCATTCCTCCGGGAACAGGAGTGGAACAAGGCCATCCGCAGCTCAAGTCGCCATTCTTCTACATATTTTTAACCTCCTGGGCTCAGGACTTCAATCCAGCCTGTCTGCCTCTCCCACAGACCTCCGAATCCAGCCGGAGTCCCTGCGTCACACTTCCTGCAGCAGGCCCGAGGGTCAGGAGTTCATCCCATTGAGCTATTGCCTGGGGGCGGGGGTCCTGACAAGCATGACATCCTCCCCCAAAGCCCCGACAGCTGTGTTTCCCCCTCACTCGGAAGGAAAGAGACCAAATAAAGCAGCAGGAGAAATTACACGCTGCAGAAGTGCTCAGCCGAGGATTCAGAGCCAAAAGGTCAGACTCTTGGCTATGATTTGGGGCAGGTCATTTTGGGGGTTTTCTGCCTCGGAATTCCTGTTGGCAAAATGGGGATGAGATCAGGCAAGTTTAGGAAAGAGATCAAGTCTTTGATGGAGTGCAACCTTCTCAATCCCAGTTCTGCTAGGTCCAGTAACATTCCAAAATCAAGCTGGTCCATTTTTTGGAGAACTTTCTAGACTGTCTCAAACCTATCCTAGGAAACAGAACTGAGGTCTAGCTAAGTCTGCAGCTTTGGTTGTCTAAATTGGCCTCATAGACAGGAAACTAGTGGGCTGAGCCATTGACTGTAGGCTGCAGGCTCAGATGCTACGCATCTCAGAGGTGACCAGAAGTTGGCCAAGAGGCAGGGACAGGACAGGCACCAGCCTCCTACATCATACCTGGGAGCACCAAAGAAGGGGGGCGGGCTCTGAAGACTCACAACCAGCAACTCCAAGCATTACGTGCATTTGCAGAGGCAAAACATCAGGCCCAATGGCTCACACCCATAATCCCAGTGCTTTGGGAGGCAGAGGAGGCCAAGAGTTCAACACCAGCTTGGGCAACAGCAAAAAGATTGTTTGGGGACCGGGTGCAGTGGCTCACGACTCTAATCCTAGCCCTCTGGGAGGCTAAGCTGGGAGAATCCATTGAGCTCTAGAGTTCAGGAGATCGAGACCAGCCTAAGTAAGAGTGAGACCCATTTCTACTAAAAGTAGAAAAATTAGCTGGGTATTATGGCAGGCACCATGCAAACCCTGCTACTTGGGGGGCTGAGGCAAAAAGATTGCTTGAACCCAGGAGTGTGAGGATGCTGTAGGAAGGCCGATGCCATAGCACTCTAGCCTGTCTCAAAAAAAGAAAAATTGTTTTGAAACTGACACTCTGATTTAAAATGTTATTTTAAATAATCATAAATTACTTTTTCCTCTTATTAAATATGTGCTGTTTAAAAATGAGAGGAATGGCCAGGCACAGTGGCTCACACCTGTAATCCTAGCACTCTGGGAGACTGAGGCAGGTGGATTGTTTGAACTCAGGAGTTTGAGACCAGTGTGAGCAGGAGTGAGACTCCATCTCTCCTAAAAATAGAAAAACTATCCGGGCATGGTGGTGGACACCTGTAAGTCCCAGCTATTGGGAAGGCTGAGCCTAGGAGTTTGAGGTTGCTGTGAGCTGTGACGCCACAGCACTCAACCCAGGACAACAGAGTGAGACTGTGTCTCAAAAAATAAAAATAAAAATGAGAAAAGTAAAAAGGAAAGTGAGAAAAGAGTGGCTTTTTCCAACTCTACCTTATTTAAAGATAATTAGTTTAAAAATAATGAGCCACTTCCTTATTACCATTGTTCAAATAAGTACAAGTAAAAATAATACAAAGACATTAAATCACTACCATGACTCCTGCAATCTAGCAGATTAACAAACTCCTGCTTCATTTTACAAAAATTCTTAAAAACTAGCCAGGTGTGGTGACATGTGCCTACTCCCAGATATTCAGGAGGCTGAGGTGGGAGGGTCACTTCAACCTACGAGTTGGAGGTTGCATTGAGCTATGATCACACCACTGTACTCTAGCCTGGGTGACAGAGGGAGATCCTGTATTTAAAAAAAAACAACACACACAGTAGAAAAATTTTAAAACTAGTCAAAATACCTTCTATACATGAGGCTGGGTGAATACAACTAAACATGATATGAGAGACAGGAAGCACGATTGACTATAAGGCCTGTATATAGAAGGTACTTCAAAAAGACAAGTCTACCCAAATCACTTAAATGGGAATAGAGCAAGTCCTGGTGATTGTATTAGATGACTGTGGTGCCAGCAGCAGCCACCCCGTTCAAACTGGCATAAGCCAATAAAGAGAATTTATTGGCTCACTCAACTAGAAAGGTCAGAGGTTCCAGCTTCAGGCAAAGTTGGATCCAGGCTCAGACAGCACCATGAGGACTCAGCTGCCCCTTCACCACGTACCAGCTCTGCTTCCCTCTGTGCTGGCCTCATTGTAGAACGCCATGTGCTGTTCCCCAGAGGCTACAGACTCATAGCCTCATTCCTACTGCCAATCACAGAGAAAAAAGGGCTTCTCCTCCCAAGGGTTCTCGTTGGCTTCATTTGTAACACCATCACCATGGTCAAGGAAAAGGAATATACTGATTGGGCAAACCTGGGCCATGTAGGGCATCTGATGCAAGGGCCTAAAACTTCCAGAGGCCTGGGCTGGAAACAAAAGGGAGTCATCAGGATAAAGAGGGAGCCCAGGGTTGCCCAGCTCTGCCATGACCAGCTGTGAGGCCCTGGGCAAGTCATTAGCCCTCTCTGAACCTCTGTTCCCCCATGTGTAAATGGGGTAACAACACCTACTGCAGACGGCTGCTATAGAGAGTAAGCAAAATAATTTATGTGAAGTACCTAGCACAGAGCACTCAACAAGTAGAGTCTACTTAATAGCCTCTTTTCTCTATTCCATTTGTTTATCACTTCAGCTTCCCTTTGTCCTATTTCCCTTTAAGACGGCCAGCAGCTCACCATTCAGCATCCCCAGTATCCCAGGAAGCACCAAATCTAGAGATTGGGGGGGTGGGGCAGGCTGTGGGGCTGGCTTTGCCTATCCGGCCATGCATTCCTGCATGCTCCACCTTGCAGCAGACGGCTGGGAGACAGGGACTGGGCATGCCATGCTCAGCCAAGGAGCTGTGGCTGGGTGGGGTTTCAAGGAACTGGGGCCAGGGCAGGAGTGTCTATCCATCTGAGCTATCCATCTGAGCTAGCGCGTCCTGATGGCCAAACGCAAAGCCTCCAAACGCAAAGAATGCAGCTGCAGTTTGGAAGCATGAGGCAGGAGCGGACTTGGGACTGCCAAGTCAGGAGGGTGAGATCAGGAAAGGGGGAGCACAGCCAAGGGAAGGGGCAGAGAAATGACTTGTTGAATCCAACAGCTCACCAAGGATGGGGGAAACACAGCCTCAGCAGAGCTCGGGTGCCACATCAGGGCCATCCCTGAGCTCTGAGAGATTGGCGGAACTCTTTGCATTCAACAGAACCTCAGGACAACTCCACCCACTGTTCCTGGAAAGGGCCACGTGCCCACACCAGCAATGACGGCCCAGATGCCAGGTGGGAATCTAGTAAGAAGCAGCCACAGGAAGAAAAAGCAGGCCATCAATTCCAAGGGGACAGCCTGAAAACCCTCTCCGGTCCTTCCCTTTGTCTTTTTCAAGAGATTTTTCTCACTGAGAACGCCTCTCCCGGCCTTCCTAAGTGCAGTAAGAGAGGGGAGGCCTCCCCGTGGGTGAGAGAGGGTGGCTCTGGATTGCTGTCACTCCCGGATTGAGGGACCTTGAGCAAGTCTCATTTCCCTGTTTGGAAAATCAAAACAAGTACCTCTCACAGAGTTTCCAAACAGAACAAAAACAACGTATGTGAAAGTACTTTGTAAATTCTAAAAGGCAATTTGCTTGTTAGTTTTTGATAGTATTATTGTTAGCACCCTCACAAGCCAGCCCTCCACCTCTCCATGTACCCAAAACTTGTGTGTAGCCAACTCGGTTGTGCCCACCCTTCCCCCAGGGCCCTTTGTACCAGGACTGGCACCTGCACCTCTCCACCTGAAGGGATCAGGGAGCTGATGGCCCAGGGAGCAGTGCTCAGCCAGAGACAGACACACCTGGCTTCCCACTTCATGGGGCCATTCTAAGGTGTGTTTTTTACTGTCCCCTGGGCTCCTCAGCAGGACTAAGCCTCAACTCCCTCACTCCTACTAATACTTCAATACTTTAATACTCCTTTAATACTCCACAACACCCCCAGTGACAAGGAGATCATCACCTATCTGGCAGCCTATTCCCTCTTCAGACAGCTCTGACTCTCAGGAGGAGCATTCTCACCTTGTAACAAAGCTGTCTTCATGCCATATCCACCCTCTTCCCTGCTCTTCCCTCTAGGAATACACTGAAAAAAGTATTAGACACCTTAATGTAACTCTTGCTAAAGTATAAATGACTCATTCCAGGTCCTTTCCTAAAAGGAGATTTGCCATACTCAAGATCGAAGGGTCCTGGATTTCTGGAAGGAGGAGGCTGTAGAGAAGTTGGAGAGACGACAGCAGAGGCTAGGAAACCCTCCAATGGACTCCTGTTCCTGCCACCTCTGGTAAGGGCATCGTGGTTTGGGGGCAACTCCCCCTCATTACAAGATGGGGGCCCAGTTGGAAATGGGCCTGCACCCCAGGCCAGGCAGCTAGCGCTGGCAGCAGAGGCCTGCCTGAGAAGGAAGCAGTCTGAGATTAACTTCCCTGGAAACAGTTACTGAGACGGAAAACTGCAAGGATCTCCAGGGAGAGCTCTCCAGAGAGACGCCTGTGTGGAACCACCAGGCGGGAGAGGGGAGAGAGAGAAGCCGGCTCATAGTGCTATGCTAGGTAATGGTCCTTTTGGGTTGTCCCAAGGTCATTGGAAGTCAGCAGCCACAGGCCACCCCCAGGAAGGTGGGGGTCACCTCAGGTGATGTGCTCCTTGAGTCCAAAGGTCATTCTGCAGTCGGGGAGAGCAGGGAGGCAATGCCCACAGCTGGGGGACCAGCGCAGCCCAAGGAGGGGACTGGCTCACCACTGAACCCAATATAGAAGAACGCAGAGACAGGGGAGAGCTGGCCTGTGTGTCCCTCCGACCCCAGCTGGCCCGAGGGAGGCCCAGGATGGAAAGTTTATGCCGTCACTGCAATGGAAACAGTCCCCTTCCCACGTCTTGGACCAGAGCGCCTCCTGGGGGAAAAACCAGAGGCCGGTCAGAGTGCAGACAGCGCTGGAGAGGACCCACATGTCTCGCCCTCACACACACCACCCAGGGACACTGTCCATTTGGTCATGTCCTCGGTGCACACTCGCCAGCACGGACTATGGGGTGTCCGTGGTGCCCCGGACCAGGGGCACCGCTGTTCTGAACAAGTTTGCAGCCTGGACAGAACCTTCACCAGGTCATTTCAGGCCAGACTTGGGAAGGACACAGCAGGGAGAGCTATGAGGGCCATAAGCCTTGGGAAGCTTCGGGAGCTGTCCCGGCTCCATCCACCACCCTGGGCCCCTCACAGAAAGAACACCTGGCTCGGGGGCCCAGGGGCAACACTTGAAAGACCTCTAGCTCTTCACCCCCAAAGGGTCCACTGTGGCAGCAAAACTTTGACCTGTCCCTGGCCTTTCCTGTGTCTGAACCCCTCATCAGAGGGGCCGTGCAGCTCACTGAGGAGCAGGAATGCAATAGGCTGGCATGTAGGTTTTGGGGTCATATGTGACTTAGCACTGTAACATGGGCAAGTCACCCTTTTCTGGGCCTCAGTTTTGCCATCTGTGAAATGGAATAACAATAATTTCTATGTCATAGGTTTGTTGAGAGGCTTAAATGAGCTCAGCAGCTGGCACACAAAAATCACCCAGTGATGGTAGCTGTCTTACCAATGCTGTTACTATTGTTAATATCATCATTACCACGAGTTTAGGGGATAAAAAGAGGTCTTTGCAAAACATTTCAAGATCCACAAATTTAAGAGAAGTAACTCACAACATAAAATTCCATTTTATTGCTTCTTTTATCTTTCTGCTTTCTTGTCTCCGGGGCACCTTCTTTGCAAAACTGCCCAAACATCTGCCCTCCATGGATCAGTAGTAAGGAAGTGGATGGAAAACATCCAGACAAGGAATGGATAAAACTAAGTGGCAGCAGCTGGAAAAGCAGACAGGCGTGCCAATGTTGGCATCTGATTAAATGAATGAAGGCCCAGCTCTAAGACAAGCCTGAGTTAGAGTTCTGCCTCTGCCACTTACTAGTTCTGTGACTTTAGGCAAGACACTTAACCTCTCTGAGCCCCATTTCACCTATAAAATGGGGAAAATAATACCTAATTCACAACACTTGAACAGGATTAAATGAGATAATGTATGTGCTCTTGGCACAAAGCAGATGACCAAGAAATGTCATTTCCCCTTCTCAGGATGATCCATGCCAAGCCAGGAAGCAAGTGGGTTACCTTTACCAAACACAAAGTCCAGTGTCTTATTCCGAGCACAGTCCAGTGGCCACTCACAATAGAAGCACTGAGGTCTTTGTATAAGGACCTTGTAACAAACCTCTAAATTATCATCTCCACTGGCTGGGACCAGGGAGCTGCCTGGGAATAAGCACACATTCCCCCAGCTCATTCCTATTCCTGGAGCTCTGTGGTTCGTGCAGCCCAGGCACTGGCGCAGTATCGTGCCCGTTACTCAATTTTAGGGCTGTTCACCCCACCACCCACCAGGAGGCTGGCAGCAGGAGTCACTCCCACTTCATAGAGGGTTGTCTGACAGAGGAGGAGGTCAAAGAGTGTGTCAGTCTAGAATAGTCTTCCCAAGCTTTTAGATCACTGCTAGAACTAACCTCTCCTCCCGGGTCCTTGCAGATGAGGACTCAGCCAGCCTGGAGACCATGAACCTCAAGACTTCCTCAGGCATCCAGAATGCAGTGCCCACACTGACATCCTTGGTACCCGGCAGGTGCCTGTACAGACAGTGAGGTCCTCTAGCCCTTGTGACTTCAGAGCTGGCCAAGACAGAGGGTCTGGAACCATGACAGGCTTGATTTGTTGGCTATCTCAGGGACAGGCATCTTGGACTTGACTGCCCAGTGGCCCACACCTTCTAAGGCCAGTCCAAGGGCTCTGGCTGGGCTCTCAGGGCTTCCCAGTGGTGCCCTCTCCCCAGTCTGCACTGACTCTTGGTCACCTGACACCAGTGAGCAGATCCATTCCTACCTCCAGGCCCTTGTTGCTCTCCCCTGAGTCCAGAAGGCCGGCCTATCATCTCCCAGGCTCCTTGTTTGAATACCACCTGTTTTCTAAGGCCTAGCTAAGCCCTGCCTGCTCCAGGAAGCCTTCTTGGCCCCCTATCTCATATCCTGTAGAAGTTATTGTCTAGCTCACAACTTGAAATCCTTGACCACGTTCTGTAGTGCACATTCGCTCAACTGACCTATGGATCCAATGCAGTGGCTCTCAACCTTCCTAATGCTGCAATGTATTTTCATTGTTACAAAGGGGTCTCAACCTAGAGGTTGAGAACCACGGCAATAGAGTATTGGGCACTTCCTATGCGCAAGGCACTGGGAGCAGCATTGTACAAAGATGCTCTGAACGAGCACATGGAAAACTGCAACCCTGTGTGGAATCTTGAGCTTATTTGCCTGCCTGACAGCTGTGTGACCCATCAGACAAGCCCCCCCCCCCCCAAGGACCCCCTTTCTCCTTTTCTCATCTGCCCTGCAGCCCAGGGAAATGGTCCATTCTACAGACAAAAGAATTGAGGCTCAACAACAAGGAGACTTGCTATAATCACACCACTAATAAGTGCCTGAACCTAGATCCAAACCAGGTTTGTGTGACCCTGGAACCCACAGGAATTCTGCCTCCATCACACCACCTCTCACATTAGGTTTTCAATGGCAAGTTATTAATTGACTCATTACTGTGGTATCTTTCTTCCCCAGTGTGTTTCTACTTCTGCCCGGACTGCCACCCTCCCTCCTGGCCATGGGTGGTGCACACACCCTCAGTGGCTGTGCATTTTCAGCTCCTGCTCTGCTCAACCTTGATTTCCCCTTTCACGCCCTGAGCTGCGAATTCGTTTCCTATTCCATAGCGCCACCTGGCGTCCGTGGAGCGCATAGCGTGGTTTGATCAAAGGGAGAAGCCTGACTCCCCAACAGGCCTGAAGACAACGTCACAGCGCAAAACCAGTTCTTCCTGCACAATCCGCTCCACCTCTCCACGGGACTCAACATTGCCACTAACTCCACCACACCCCGCCCTGCAGGCATAGGAAACGGACACGAAAGGCTTCCCTTCATCACCTGGGGGTACTTACCAGGCCCTCTGGGTGTGGCTTGTCTGCCAGGACCCAGGTGGGGAAGGGGCCACCCCAGCAGCAGTGGAGAGCCAGCTCTAGGCTTACCCCAAAGCCTCACTATGTTGACTCTTCCCTCTAACTCGGGAAAACAAGTTGAGAACAGTCGTCTTTCTGACGTCATTCTAAATGACAGGTGCAGAATAGGGAATCCAGCATAAGGGATGATCTCTTACCCTTAGAACATAAACTTCCACACCTCACAAAATTGCAATTAAAACCATCTAGAAGTGTGTGAAAATGAACTCATTTGTGAACAGTGCGATTTTTAATATAGCTTTCTATATATTCCAACTTTAATTCAAATTATCCTGGACTATTCCGTTGATAGAGAAGAAACATGTTTATGCTCTTTAGAAAATTAGAAATGTTTCCCATGATGCCCTGGGGAGCTGTGGTGTCTGAACTCCCCTTGAACCTCAGGTTGAAAGTGCAGGTCATCCACTCACAATCTGGGTATCGCTGGGTAAGTCAGCTCTCTAACCAATCCTCACCCTGTTTTTCATAAACCAGAAATAATTATAGCTGCCGACCTCATAGTTTTACTGTTAGGATTAAATGAGGTCGTGTGTATGAAAGCATTGGTAGGAGTACTTAATAAATGTTGAGTGCATACTGTTGTATATACTTAGGCTTCAGTAGTCTAATGCAAGTGTCAGAAACCCAACTCAATCTAGTCTAAGTAAAAAGAAGGGGATAGAATATACTGAATTATTAAAGTGAACACTAAGAATATGGGCAGCACCTGTGGCTCAGTAGGTAGGGTGCCAGCCCCATATACCGAGTGTGGTGGGTTCAAACCTGGCCCCAGCCAAACTGCAACAAAAAAATAGCCAGGCATTTTGGTGGGCGCCTGTAGTCCCAGCTACTCAGGAGGCTGAGGCAAGAAACTCGCCTAAGCTCAGGAGTTGGAGGTTGCTGTGAGCTGTGATGCTGCGGTATTCTACCAAGGGCGATAAAGTGAGACTCTGTCTCTAATAAAAAAAATAGTAAATAAAAAATTAAAATATTAGGGTTTTAGGCACAGCTGTAATAGGTGCTAATATGGTGTCATTAGAAATCTGCTGTCTCTTAACCTGGATGGAGGTGGAACATTCTTCTTAGTAAAGCATCACAGGAATAGAGAAGCAAGAATCCAATGTACTCAATTCTAATAGGAAGGCAGCTGATGAGCTAATACAAGGTGGGGGGTAGGAAAATGAGGGAGGAGGGAGAGAGGAGGAAGGAGAGGCGTGGCAGGGTCACAGTGCATGGCACACCTCTTGGCGGCAGGACACAATTATAAGAAGGACTTTACCTAACAAATGCAATCATTGTAACCTAATTCTTTGTACCCTCAATGAATCCCAAACAATAAAAAAAGAAAGAAATCTGCTTTCTCTGTCTACGGTCATACCACCCTGAACATGGCCATTCTTGTCCAATCTGAGAAGGGTGGGGCCTGGTTAGTACTTGCAAGATAGAAACCATTCTTCTAAGTGAAGTATCGCAAGAATGGGAAAATAAACATCACGGTACTATATGGGGACTGGTGGATCAACTCTCACGTGCACAGAGGGAAGTAAATCTCAACAAAAATCAAGTAAGTGGCAGTGAGGAGGAAGGGCTGAGTAAATTCACACCTGGCACAATGCATACTTTCTGGGTGAAGGGCTTCCTTACAACTTTGAGTTAAAATGTACAAAGCAAATTAGGTAACCAAAACATGTGCACCCCTGTAATATTCTGAAATTTAAAGAAAAAAAACAAAGAAATCTTCTTTCTCCATCTCTCAGTTCTTCTCTCCACTGTACCGGTTGTAATGTCAGACAAGCTCTCCCTACACAATGGGAAGACGGCCCTCTAGCAGGGCACAGCTCAGGACGCTTAGCCAAAACAGAGCTTCTCTCTCCCAATGATTCCAGCCAAATCCTCAGCCCTAATCCCAAACACTAAGGCAATGTAACCCAAGCTCTAGGCCTGGGAAGTCACATGCACTCCCCTGGGAAGGAGGGGCAGGGCCTGCCCTACCCAAACCACACAATTATTTGGAGCATTTCCCCAAAGGAAACTGGAGATGCCCCCCCAAATGCACATTGATCAAATATAATGAATAACATAGGGTCACGCCTTCCTTAAGATAGAAACTCTGACAATTAGCTTAAACACCTGTGGAAAGAGTCATGTGGTAAGGGGAGTCTGCGGACATGGACTCTACTTGCGGCTGTGTCACTGTGTGACCTTGAGTAATCAGCATGGCCTGGCTTGGTCTCAGTTTCTTCATCTGTTCAGTCAGGTATTGGTCAAGAATCCAGGCTCATGTTTCTCCAGAGCCAGGCAGTTAGCAAAAGAGTGAAGTAACCAGTTCAGCACAGCAGGCAGTGGTGTTGCCCTAAGAGAATCAGAATTGTTAGCCCCATTGATGAGAGTTGTGATGTGGGCCCCGAATTACCAGGTCTTCTGGTTTTTCAAAGCACTCTGTAAAATCTCCTGATTTTCAGAGTTAAAAACAATTTTAAGTGTAGTAATTGGTTGCACAACTCTGCATTATGCATATCATTGAATCAGTCCCTTCAGTAGGTGAATTGTATGGGTGAATTATATGTCAATAAAACTGTTAGAAATGAATTCAAATTCATTCAACGAGGTGATGAACTCCTGGATGAGTGGACAGGGATTCGTGTTGGTTGTCATGCTCTGATTTGGTTCTGTGGAGTGCCAGTGGCCTGGGTGTATCAGACCAGCTCCTGTCTGAGAGCTGGAGGAGTCTGTACCCATTACCTCTTGCCCGACCAGTTGCCCCGTAGGTGCCGGTGGTCAGATGCTAGATGATTTGTCTATAACACTAATTGTTGTGTTATTTTAATACTACTTCTTAAGTGTGTCTTTGTCTGCTGTAAGAGGAAAAACAGTAGCTAATTTTCCTAAAAATTGAGACAAATTGGCGTAAACCTTCAACTCGCGTGTTGTTGAATTTTAGTATCTTCTTCTGGATTTGGGGAAACCTGGAAAAGGTGAACTTGGCATATAATCATATTATCTGGATTTAGAATGGTCAGAGCCCAAGCAGCTGAGAACTAAACTATGGGCTGTTTTGTTTGGGGTGTTAATATTGGTATGAAAAACAAAAACAAATTCAAAAAAAGAAATGAATTTAAAACATTTTTAAATTTTTCATCCCTTCTAGGAATAATAGGTGAGTCTTAAAAATTTCTGAAGTTAAATTTTTTTAAGTACTAATTTTTTAGCCTTAAGGACAAAGTTCTGATACATGCTACAACATGGATGAACCTCAAAAATATTATGCAAAGTGAAAGAAGGCAGGCACAAAAGGCCACAGATTGTCTGATTCCATTTAGATGAAGTATCCAGAATTGGAAAAAGGCAGATTGGTGGCTGCCAAGGTCTGGGGGGAGTGCAAATGGGAGGAAATCCTTAATGGGTCCAGAGTTTTCTTCTGGGGTGATAAAAAAAATGTTTTAGAACTGGGCGGTGGTGATGATGGTGATGGTCACACAACATTGTGCATGTGCTAAATACCACCGAATTGTACGCTGTAAAGTGGTTAATTTTATGTAATGTGAGTTTTACTTCAATTTTTTTGAAAAGTGTGTTAAACACTCTGCCAGTCAAATAAAACATATCTATAGCCTGCATTAGACCCAGTTTTTAACCATACAGTCCCTAAGATCCCTTTGAACACTCTCACATCTCTCATTTCTAGGGTCCAAAATGTCATCTCCTGTCAAAGGGGTGGTGACCAGCTGCACACAGCTTACAGCAAAGAAGGAAGATGCATTCTGTTTCCTCTAAGCAGAATCTCCCAAAAAATAATTTGAGGCCAGGAAATAAAAGTCTACTTCAGCTGGAACCAGGCCAGCGTTTTTCTTTTTTTTTTCTAACTGCCCTTTGCCACTTTGAAGGGGAAAGAGTTGCATCTGGGTGACAGCGAATGGACTTTGTTGACACAGCCCAACTTCAATTTTTGTGAAGTTAATAATTAGGCTGTCATCCCTTTGCTCCAGAGCAATTAGGGGCCTGCAGAGGGAATGAATGGGCCCTATTATCAAGGGAAATTATAAATAGAAAAAAGGCCGGCTGGAGGGGAGCTCTGCACAGCATCACAGCCCTGCCCTCTCTGTGCAGAGCCAAAGCGAACCTGGGTGTGTTGACCCGCCTCTGGTTGACAGCTTGGATCCCAGCTGCCATCCAAAAAGGCTCTAAATTTTGCCTCTGTCATCCAAGCCTGACTTTTTATGCTGTCCAGAGCAGAGCAGGGCAGCCCAGCTGAGCAGCAGGATAGCCCGGGCAAGATAAACGCCTTTGTTTGAGTTGCCTCCCGGCTCCAAGTCTGAAGGTGTCTGGTGCTGAGCAGAAGGAGCTGGGCTGAGCCTGACAAGCCAGGGTGTTGGGGACATTGAGTGACAGCCTGCTCAGCAGTTCCCCGGGTCAGAGCAGGTTCCCAGCCAGGAGTGGCAGCCCCCAAAGACTCAGCCCTGGAAGGAGGCACCCATATTCTCACAGGGGTCTTTTTCCTGCTTACCTTGCTTGTTCCAGCATCTTGAGTGAGTTCATGCCTACCCCTCTCTGCAATCTCTTCTTTCTGTCTAATCAGATGGAAACAGAGTTTGGTAATTTGGGAAGGAAAAGCATTAGTTACTATAAGGGGAGAGTGACAGTTGATAAATGTGAATACTGACTAAGAGAAAGCTAATAATAATAGCTGACATTTTTATAATGCTTTTGGCACAAGAGGCACTTTCTACATATTAACTCATTTGAGCCTCAAAACAGTCCTATGAGATATGTACTATTATTGCCCCCATTTCACGGGTTTGTAAACTAAGGCAGCAAACAGCTGACTAACTTGGTCAAGGTCGCATAGTCAGGAGGTAAAATTCAAAACCAGATACTCTGGTTCCACAGTCCACATGCCAATCTATTATCTCCATGGCTTATACTTCACTTGACAGTGAGGCTGACCCGGCAAAGGAGCAAGAGGGAATGGTGGGGACTGTGGTGTCCTGGAGCCAGCACACCCAGCCAGCACACCAGCTGCCAGGCTGGTGGTAGCCTTACAGGAATGAGGATTCCAATTTTTTCAAGAGAATGTAGAAATCTGAATTTAACACGAAATCTGAATTTTAAAGATGGACACCAAACTCAAAACTTTAAAAGCACTTACCAAAGTACAGCTGTGGGCCCACCACTTTGCAGCTCTGATGTGGAGGGTTGCTCCTGAATCACTGGCCTCACCCAGCTTCTGCCTAGGTCCAGACCCTCTCTCCCAGGCATCTTTCTATGCAGAGAGAGCAACAGAGAAGTCCCAGGATCTGGGTTCAAAGCTGAGCTCTACCAAGAGCTGTGTGACTTTGGACAAGTCACTTACCCACTCTGGGCCCCAGTTTTCTCATTTGCCAAATACAGATGAAAATAATTTTTGTGTGGGGGCCTGGATGCAAAGGACACAAGGACTAAGCTTGGCAGACTGTAAGGCACCTCAGAGATGTGGGGCCACCTCACCCAGGTAGTCTCAGCCTATGGTCAGCCGGAACAGCAGAAAGAAAGTAGCCCCAACTCTCCAATTCACAGCCACTTCCCTAATCCCCACCTTTCTAGACTCAGTGATGTCAGGACAAACACACACACTCTGGAGCCTGCACCACCGTGTCCCCCCACCTTCTCCCTGGATGGAGACCACCTGCTCTAAGCAGCCTCTTACTCCCATACATGACACGAAATTTTTAATTCAGAGAAATATTAAAAATAGAGAAAATTAACTACCTCCCTCCTCAAATCTCCATAAATAATTTGGTGCATTTTCAACTAAGCAATTATTTCTGTTCTTTATTTCATAAAGAAAAATTATCTTCAATATGCTTTCGTGAACCTGGAATCAGATGCACAAAGCAGCTCTCTTTTTCACTTCCTAGATCTTGGGCGTCTTTGTATGCAGTTAGCATAGGTGACTATATTCTTATCAATGGTGCCACAGAGTCTCATTGTTTTTCAAACCAGTCCCTAGTAAGTGGAAATCACTTCCAATTTCTTTGCTGACAGAAGCAGAGCCCCTGAGGGCATCTCTGAACCCAAAACTTTGGCACTTAGAGGGATGTTCTGTTTAATTCTGAGGTAGAAATGGCTGCATCAGAGGCCTAAGGGATTTTGTTTGAATTCAGATTGTCCAACTGCCCTTGGAGGGGCTGGATCAATTTGCATTCTGCAAGCAAGGTGCCCTTCAGACCACCTGGAAGCAAGCCCCACCCCCTGTGCCCTGCCTGCCCACCCCTCATGCTCCCTATCCTCTCCTAGGGAGGCAGATTCCCAGCACGGGCCTACATGCTTCACTCCAAGTTCATCGCCACCATCCAGTCCTCTGACCAGGGCTTATAAAGAAAGAGAAGTGCTACATTGGGATAGAAGAATTATAAGTCCTTTCATTTTCTTTGATTTATGAAAGTTATTTTATTTTATTTTTTAATTATCTACTCAGAAAAGTGAAACAACCTATGGTAGGCATCACCAACTAATAAAAAAAATCTTTGTAACCCACTAAGATATCATGGCTTATCCCAGCAGGGTACTCCATAGTCTACTTACTAGACTGTGAGACTGAAAAGTTAGAGCTTTTGCTCAGGATTGCCTTTTTAAGAGAGGAAACCTCCCTCAGGTTTTCCCGAGTTCTCTCCAAACCCTTTGGATTAGGAGGGGCCGCTTATGTTCTCCCTTATAGAGAAGGGAGAGTTTCCAGATGCTCAGGCCAATATCATGGAAAACCCAATTATAAGGAGCTTAACTCCAGGGGAGACTATGAAAGAAGGTATAGGAGATACAGGGGAAAACCCGATAAACCAGGAGACTTGAGTTGGAATCCTGACTCTGCATCTACTGACTGTGTGGTCCTGGGTAAATCATTTACCCTCTCTGACCCTCAGGCCCTGCCTCTAAAAATACATGTAATAATCCTTCCCCGCAGGTATGTGGAGAATCCAGCACAATGCTTAATCATTGGCAGGTAGCAAGTGCTTAGTGATTGTTGGCTGGATCAGAATCATTGAACCTTTCCTAGCAAGCAATCTAGCAAATTCTGTCTGGGCTCACAAGAGACTCCTGGACTAAGTGACTTTAGCAATCAATGCCTAGCAGGGGTCCTCAAACTTTTTAAACAGGGGGCCAGTTTATATATTTAAAAAAAAAAAAAAAAACTATGAACAAATTCCTATGCACATTGCACATATCTTATTTTGAAGTAAAAAAAAAAGGGGGGGGAACAAATACAATCACACCACCTTATGTGGCCCCCGGGCCGTAGTTTGAGGACCCCTGGAAAGTGTCTATGGCTGATTTATTAATCTCAGAACAGGCTGGCTGCTACCTTGACCAAGGGAATAGGTTGTCTTGACAGGGCCACCATTGTTTTTGTTTGGCAGCCACAGACGATGGACTGGAATTACAAGTATAACTAAGGCACTTAATTTTGTGGGGAAAAGTATTTTTTCTTGGGTGGTCTCCCTTCTTCTGACATGCCTTCTCACCTTTGCTCCAGCAATCCTGATTTTTGAAAATCTGACTAAAGACTAAAGACTCACCTCTCCAAGAAGCCCCCGAGCCTCTCGTTTTGCACCACTCAGACCCCAGGCCTACACTTTGCATGCGCATACATGTGCCATGATCTTACCACAGTTTCCACTTGTTATAACTCTCCAACTGCTTTATGTACTAATTTCAGATCTAATTAAAGCAAAGCTTCCAGATGATTAGGCATCATCTCAGATCTAAGAAATGCCATTTACAGAGCAACTACCAGATATTTCACATGCTCTGTTTCATTTCATCTTCCCAACAACCTTGCAAGATTTAGATGTCACTCTGTTCAATTTACAGGTGTGGAATCTGAGGTTCAGAGAGGAAGAGTAACTCATTTACTGCCACAGAGCTTAGCACTGAGGGTGCGCAAGTCGTCACTCAACAAATAATTTTAAATGATTGAAATAATGATGGATGGATGGGCAGGTAGTTATATGGATGGATGAATTGATGGATGGATAAATAAACAGGTATTTGGATGGGTGGGTGAATGAAAGGGCAGATGAACGGATGGAAGGATGGACTGATGGACGGGTAGACACCAAGTAAGTGATGGAGTCAAGTTTATTTAATGCCAACGAATTTTTCCATTTGGGCATAAGGGAGCCCCTGCTGTTTAGCACCCGGAATAGGCACACAGCAGGCTCCCAATCACTGTCAAACTCTGCCCCAAACACAGCGTAGCAGTCCGCCCTCCTTCCTCCAACCAAGTTCCAAAGCTGCCTGGATAAGGGCGGCGGTGAGATGGACTCAGCCACTGGGTGAGCCATGAGTAGTGAGCGCCAAAGCTTCTCCTCCCTCCACCACCTCAGGGATGAGGCAGAGGTTCCCAGGAGGTTCCAAGAGAGTCTGAGAATAGGACGGCGTTGCGGCTTCCCAACTCACGCCTGGTTAGCAAGCGGTTCCTCTGGCCAGACCACCAGGGGGCAGCACCAGGGTCCCAGGCCACGGCAGGGGGGCTGGTGCGTCCCGAGGAGAGAGCGCAGCGCTCGGTGGCGGCCTCCGCTCCGCCCGCCCGATGGGGGAGCGGGGAGGCTGTGGGGGCTGGGAGGGCTGAAGCCTGGAACAGCCAAAAGTCAGCGCCCGCCGTTGAGGCCACATTAAAACAAGCCTGGCACAAGCGCGCCACCTGCGCAGCCACCCCAAGAACGCAGAGCGAACCCCACGCCGACAGAGACAGACAGCCATGTGCGGGGCGCGGGCTGCGGCCCATTTGTGCATGTTCTAAATGTCTGTGGTCTACGCGAAATAAAAGTCTTGAAGGAAACCCAGAGGTTGCTTTTTTCCTTCCTTTCTCTGCTGTTTAAATGACTGTTTTGCCATTGACATGTGCATTATTATTATTGTTGTTATTACTATGGACAGATTATCTGGAAATTGAGGTTTTGAGGTTTTGATCCCCCACCCCATGCTTGGTTTTTCTAACCTAATGAGTACTGTTTCTCACAGGAGGAGGAGGGCTGTGTAGAGTACAGAGTATGCTACTGCCTCTGCCTCCTTAGCCCTGGGGTCAGGAGGGCCAGGGGGCCCTGCCCGCTGTGCTGGGCCTCTACCTCTTTCTCACCCTCCTCCAGGGGCGGGATGGCAGGCTTGGCCCTGAGGCTCCAGGCTCAGGAAGGCCCATACTATTCGATTTTCCAAGGTTGCCTTTGAAGAACGAATTTGGATGCTTTGGAGAGTGAGGGCTTGGTGTTCCAGGCTGCAGTCCTGGTTCAGTGAAGCTGGAGATGGAGCTGCCCATTGGGGCCTGAAAGGCCGCGCTCCCGACGAACAACACAGCCGTGGAGGGTCAGATGGGGCAGATTTGATTAGAGTGTTGTACAACTTGGGGTCTGCCTCCTCCTAAAAGCTTCTTGGAGAGATCAGACTGAGCAGAGCTTAGATTCCCCACAGGTTTAATTTGGACCTGGTTTCTGCATCCAACAGCTGGGTGACTTTGGATAAAACGGCTTGATCTCTCTGGGCCTCGGTTGTCTCATTTGTAAAACAGTTGTTCTAAGAGCATTGTTATAAAATTGAGCATTGATGTATGTAAACCACATGGCAAAAAGATTGCCATACAGTAGGCATTTAATTAATGGTGGCTATGCGCACATCTTCCCTCTCCCTCGCCCCTGTCCCTTCCCTTTCCTGCCCCCTCCCTCCTCCTTTCTCTTCTTGGAAGGAAACCAACCATAAAACTGAATGGAATAAAAAGTGGATCAGAAACTCTGCAGCCTGTAGATTGTCATCTAATTGCCCCATGGTCATCTGGAAACCAGATAGTGTCTCTTAAACATTTCGACCCTGCACCCCAAACCAGAGTGCCAGGTCCCCTGCAGAGACCCCGTCTTCCAGCCCTGCAGTTCCTGCTTGTTCTCACTTGAAGGCAACATTGAGCTTCAGATTTCAACCTGCCTAAAGAGCACTTCTCAATTCTCCCAGCCTAGCCTAACAGGACCAGGCTATTCATGATGCTCAGAGAGCAGTTTTAGAGACAAAGAAAATACATGCTCCTTCCCTCATCTCAGAGTAAATATAGGAAACTTCATAACCCTAAACACAATACTGGGTGAAAATATAAACAAGCTTCAGGAGATAAGGGGACTAAACAAGGCAGAGGCTTGGGGAGCTCTGTGCTTCTTTGCAGACTTACTTATGAATGATTAAAACGAGAATGACAGCTTAGTAACAGCTAAGAATAACTTAGTAACAGCTAAGTTAATGGTGATACAGCCACTTGAATGAGCATTTAAAATTATAATGATGAAGATGATCCGGCAACTTGGGAAAATTACATAAGCAGAAGGACGAACATAAAAACATATTCTATATTTTGATGGCAGACATCTAAAAATTACATATACTTGTAGAAAAAGGGAAAAAGAAATAAACATTGAATTGCTAAGGTCATAGAACTAGAAGTTATTTTTTCCTATATTCTGTTTCATGTTCACGTTCTTTATTTTACTGGGTTTTTTTGGTTTGTTGGTTGTTTGGTTGGTTTGTTTTTGAGACAGAGTCTCACTCTGTCACCCTGGGTAGAGTACTGTGGCATCATAGCTCACAGCAACCTCAAACTGTTGGGCTCAAGTGATCCTCTTGCCTCAGCTTCCCAAGTAGCTGGGACTACAGGCACCTGTCACAATACCTGGCTTTTTTTTTTCTTTCAGAGACAGGGCTTCTCTCTTGCTCAGGCTGCTCTCAAACTCCTGAGCTCAAGCTATCCACCTGCCTCGGCTTCCCAGAGTGCTAGGATTATAGGTGTGAGCCACTGTGTGCAATATTAGGACTATTAATGGGTAAGGTAGAAAACACACAGATTCTCTCATTACATAGTCCTGATGCTTCTAGCTCAGTGAAGTCCCTGCATGCCCACAACAGAGGTATTCCTGAAGATTTAGATACAGATGGTCTCCAGAGAGCTCCTAAGAAAACATTGACTCAATAAAACATATTAGGAAAGAAGAATGTATGCATTTTTTTTAGGTTAGATCTCTTTCCTGTAGAAAAGCAGAATTTTACAAAAAGGGCAGAGAATGAAAGAAAATGGCAGGAGATACTACTCCATAATAATAATCTCTTACTTAAGCAGACTACTTATGTCATATCAATAATTATTTGCTAAGCGTTCTGATGTATTAGGTGCCAAGCATTAGTCTGAGCATTTCACGTAGATGATACTTTCCACCTTTTATAAATGAAAACTAGAGACCACAGGGGCAAGTGGCTTGAATATGCCTGGCTTGTTAGTGGCTAAACCAGGATTCAGACCTAAGTGTGACCCTTCCCAATGCCACATCCACAGCCAGGACTGCCCAGCAGGGCCCCGGGGAAGGTAGGACCTGGGCTTGCCCTAAAGCACCAAGCAAGGGACAATGTGTGTCACCTGTGTATCATCAGGTTCTGGAAACTTTTGCTACTGAGGTGAAAGCAAAGCACTTTATCAGCAAAAGGGCAAGGGAAAGTCATAGGGTCCTAGCTCCAGCCCTGTGTCCCCTCTGCTCCTTCTCCTGGGCCTTCCTGCCTTAGCAACCACAAGTGAGCGACGCTTCCCACTGGCACCTAAGGACTGACTTATGTGTGAAGGTTCCAAGGTCAAACACCTCCATTCAAACCACAGTTTCTAAGAACTCATGTGAGCAGAGCTCTGTGAAGATGGTGTTTGCAAATGTGTCAAAAGCAAGGATTTTTTATGAAACATAATTTGGGTGGCATAGGGGTGGGTTTCCACTAACATCTATAAATCAGACAGGGCACTCTACAAAGGAAAGTACCAGCATTGTGCCTATTTCACAGGTGAGAAAACTGAAGCTCAGGAACAGGAAGGAACGTTCCCAAGGTTACTTGGTGGGAAAATGTCATAAACTCTTTCAATATTATACTTTTAGGCTTTTCTCCTTTTCCCACATTTCATCAATGTTAGATGACAGGGGATCAATTCTGGGGGTCCAAGTTCTCTGGAGCCCAAGCTCTCAACCACTCCAATGCAGTGACTTTCCCTGCCAGACCACTTCTGTGGAAAAAAGAAGAAAAACTTCATGGAAACCACTATGTGCCTCACACTCCTCATCTGTAAAATGGGCAAATAATAATACCTACCTCTGAGGACTGTTTTGAAGAGGAAATTAATACATGCAAAATGAGTCTGCACTCAATAGTTAGTTGCTATTTAATTATTAATATTATGGAGTCAAGGCTTGGAAGGACCAATACCCCCGGAACAATTTCCATTCTCCATTTAAACTGCAAAGGAGAATCCTTGCTCCATGAGGTAACTTCTTCTTTTATTAAGGCCTTCATGATTAGAAATGTCTTCTTAATACATGTGGCTAAATCTGGCACAAAAAGCAAAAATCCTCCCCCAGGGTCTATTTCTGCCCTGCAAGGGAGACAGAATGCAGCCAGTCCCTCTCCTACTTGGCAGTATCACCACGTGAGAGGGAGCCCACCATCCAGCCAGGCCCCTCATCCTCAGCATCTCTGTGGAGGCCCCGGGAGGACACAGGGATCCAGTGGGCCCCTGCCACCTCCCTGATCTGGGCTAATGTTAATGCAGAATTGATCCTCTGTCATCTAACATTGATGGAATGTGGGGAAAGGAGAAAAGCCTAAAAGTATAATATGGAAAAAGACAAAGGCGGCACCTGTAGCTCAAGGAGTAGGGCACCGGCCCCATGTATCAGGGGTGGGGGTTCAAGCCCAGCCCCAGCCAAAACTGCAAAAAAAAAAAAAAAAAAAGACAAAATAGCCAGGTATTGTGGCAGGCACCTGTAGTCCAGCTACTCGGGAGGCTGAGACAAGAGGCTCACTTGAACCCAAGAGTTGGAGGTTGCTGTGAGCTATGACGCCATGGCACTCTACCCAGGGCAACATAGTGAGACTCTGTCTCAAAAAAAAAAAAAAAAAACCAGAAAGAAAGAAAAAAAAGACAAGAAAAAAGGCAGTTGTGTTTGGAGCACTCTATGATGTGACGCATCTCAGCTCATGACACTTCCCAGTTTCTTAGTTTTTATCCCCCAATTTATTCTCACTGACACCTCAAGCTCTCCTGGGGTGAGGCCCCTGCCCTGGCTTCTGTCCTCTCCTGGCACATTCATGCAGTGACACTATGTCTGGCAAATAGGGTTGGATTCAAAACACATTTCTGTTCACACAGCCACTCATCACGTGGCTGGGCCTGTCTGGAAGCCTGAGCCCTGTCCAGGGGCCTCCTGCAACAGCCTTCATCACTGGAACAGTGTCTGCAGCCGGAGAAGGACCAGGCTCTGGGCCAACTTCCCACAGGAGCTATGTTGGTGTTTGAGTATCCTTATTTCCCAGAGGCTACGGGGAACTGGGACTGTTCAGGGAGCCCTCTCTGCGTCAGAGGAAGATGTTATTGGACGCCAGGAAGGACAGATAGAGGGCTGCTTCCTCATCTTGGAATTTTAGCAGGATTCTTTTGAATGTGTGAAAGTGTTCTGGAAAGCTAAAGCTTATTCCAAGTCTGAGTTAAGTGTTCCCACCTACGCACACTCATTCTCTGAACTCGGATCTCAGCACTCACCACTGCACTGCACTGGCCTCTTGGCTTGTCTGGATCTCTCCCTCATGTGAAACAGACTGGGACTGTCTTCGCGTTGCCTCATTTCCCAGTACCCAGCACAGTGCCTAGATGTGATCAATAAATACATACTGAGCAAACCAACTGCATGAACTTACCATCTGATCCATATGCCGTACTTTAAAAGAAGCTGCCAGCCTAATGAAAGGAGGATTTCCAGTTTTAACCTGGTAAAATAAAGATTTTCCTCTTGAAAATCACACAAGGACAAGAAACAGAAGAGAAAGATGCACAAACCGCATCTTTCATGAAACCAGGAGGCAACTGTAGCCCCAAACTCTGGTATATAAAGTGAAAATACCTAGAGAAATGTAAATTACCCAGCGACAAGGAGGTAAATGCCTGCAGGGTTGGATGGCTCCCAGCTAATTGGGAGCCTGAGGCAGGAAGATCACTTGAGCCAGGAATTTGAGGTTGCTGTGAGCAAGGGTGGAGGAACCCACAAATTATTCTACAGAAAGGCTTGGGAATATAAGGCTTAAAGTTCTCATAAAAGACAGAGACTGAACAAGAAAGTAAACAGAAATTGTTTGAAAAATCTTCTCAAAGAATACACAGATATAGGCCAGGCACAGTGGCTCAGGCCCGTAATCCCAGCCACCTGGGAGGCCAAGGCAGGAGGATCACTTGAGCTCAGGAGTTCGAGACCAGCCTGAGCAAAGTGATACCCCATCTCTACTAAAAACGGAAAAATTAGCCAGGAGTCCTATAGTCCCAGCTACTCGGGAGGCTGAGGCAGGAGGATCACTTGAGCCCAGGAGTTTGAGATTGCTGTGAGCTAGCCTGCTGCCATGGCACTATAGCTGGGTGACAGAGAGTGACCCTCTCTCACTCTCTCTCAAAAAAAGAAAGAACAGAATACATAGATGTGAAACAAGAAGGGACAAATAGAGAAAAACAAAGAATAAAGAGTACACAGAATCTATCAACTAACGAATAGACAAACAAAACGTGGCATACCCGTACAAAAGAATGTTATTCAGCAATTGAAAGGAACGAAGTGCTGGTACATGTTACAGATCAATTTTTGAAGCATTATGCTAAGGGAAAGAAGCCAAACACAAAAGGCCACATTCTGTATGCTTCTATTGCTGTGAATGTCCAGGATAGGCAATCTACACAGACAGAGAGTGTAATCGTGGCAGTCAGAAGCTGGGGTAGCGTGGTCTGGGAAGTGACTGCTAATGGATTCAGGGTTTCTCTCTGGGACGAGGAAAATGTTCTGGAATTAGATAGTCTTGATGTAACCATGATACATATACTATTAATAAAAGCAACTAAATTGTGAACATTATTTTTTTTTATTTTATTTTTTAATTAAATCATAGCTGCGTACATTGATATGATCATGGGGCATCATACACTAGCTTCACAGACCATTTGACACATTTTCATCACAATAGTTAACATAGCCTTCCTGGCATTTTAAATTGTGAACTTTGTGGTATGTAAAATATATCTCACTTTTTTAAAGGAGTACACAGAGCCTCTAATCAGCTTCTTCTTTTTTGTGTGTGTGTGGTTTTTGGACAGGGCTAGGTTTGAACCTGTCACCTCTGGCATATGGGACCGGCACCCTACTCCTTGAGCCACAGGCGCCGCCTCTAATCAGCTTCTTATGACTTAAATATAAGCTGGAGATGAGGATCACTGGAATCTTGAAGAACACCTCCATTGTGAAAGACAGATCAAACCATAGCAAGACAATAAGAAATTCAGAGCAAACTTTGATAATGAAGGACTCAGAAGAAAACATAAAGAGTTATATTGAGTATCCTCTGAGTGATAAGAGAAGATACTGTTCTCATGAAACAGCAGCCATGCACTAGAAAAAAAGAAAAAGCCAAAAATCAAGGAGTTGCTCAGAGTAACAATTTTTGTTTGATTATTGCTGAAATAAACCCTTTGGTAAAAGGAAGAAAAATGATATTTAAATAAAACGATTAGATAATGATATCCCCTATAAAATCTCCGCTCTGAATTTAAAAAGTCAAAGAGACAGCAAGAGGTGAGAAAAGATTTTTTAGAAGTTAGAGAATCATTTTGAGATGCCTAACACGAAAATCCAAGAAATAGGAGCTCCAGGAAAAAGAGGGCAGATAAAATGATGAAATGAAAATTATCACAAAAATAATATAAGAGAAGTTCACAGAATTACAGGATCTACGTCTTCAGTTTTTTTTTGTTTGTTTGTTTTTTGTTTTTTCTTGTTTTATTTTGTTTTTGGCCAGGGCCGGGTTTGAACCCGCCACCTCTGGTATATGGGGCTGGCACCCCACTCCTTGAGCCACAGGTACCACCCAATGTCTTCAGCTTTTAAAAGCCTTCAACAAAAGATGAAATAACTATACCAAAGAAGATGATCCTGAAATTCTGGAACAGAAAAGATAGAGAAAAGATACTTAAAGCATCTACACAGAAAAACACCTCACATCACATACAAAAAGATCAAGAATAAAATGGTAACAGACTTCACAGCAGCTACAGGAAAATAGAGAAATAACTTCAAAATCTTAGGAAAAATGAATTTCAACCTCTATATCCAGACAGACTATATAAACTAAGTGAGAAGTTATAAACTAAGATATTTTAAGCATGCAAGATCTCAAGAATTTACCATTTGTACACCCTTTCTGAGAAAATTGCTGAAGGACAGTCTCTGAGAAAACACGGAAGGCAAAGAATCAAAAGAAAAAGAACCCAACATAACACAAAGGCAAATGATTTCCCAGAAAAAGAGTGAATGGAAATATCAGGACAACCAACAGCTTTCCAGAAAACTTAAAGAACAGGAGGAAGGAGAGCTTCAAGAAAAATACTGAACTGATAGATTATCCAATAGGTTTGGCCATATAGCAAAAGATATAGAGAACATTACAGATCTGTTGAAGAGTGGACACCCTGGTCAGACATCCAAAGACAATTAAACAAACAGAAAAATTGTCAAGAGAGGAAATTTAATTTCAAAACACTATCAGGCTCAACAATGAGCAATGTTGGACCATATTATTGTAAAGTCACAATAATGTAAATACTGAATAAGGACTTTACAAAATAGTAAGATAAGTGCTATCAAAAGGAAAGGGAAAGAGAACATACAGGGAGGCTAAAACCTTCATCTGTATAATTGAAAGTCAAATAGTAAGGGTCACAATTAGTGAATTAAGAGACAGTTTAATATAGCTATTATTTGGAAATAATGAAGTAGATGCCAAAATAATAATTAAATGTATTGGAAGATGTTGTTTCTGGGAGTGGGAATCAGAATTATGGATGGGCTGGAGGAGACAGGGCAAGATAATTTGGACAAATTTTTTAGATTGCTTAAGTTGCACTGGCTTTGAAATCAAGGCATAGTTTAACCTGGTTTTGCCATTTCTAGGCTGGTGACCCTAAGGGAATTAATTCTTCCCTCTTCTCAGCTCTCATTTTATTCCGTGTTAATAATCCTCCCTCCCTGGTACATGAGGAATGCAGTGTTTACAGTAAGTAAACGGGAGGCCCCTTCACACTCGACCTGTTGCACATGAGCGTTGTTTGTTTCTTCGGGGGGGGGGGGTCAGAGGCTGCATGCTCTGCTCTTTTTGTGACCCACCCAGGATCCGCTAGCAGGGGTCCTCAAACTTTTTAAATAGGGGGCCAGTTCACCGTCCCTCACACTGTTGGAGGGCCGGACTATAGTTTAAAAAAAACTATGGACAAATTCCTATGCACACTGCACGTATCTTATTTTGAAGTAAAAAAACAAAACGGGAACAAATACAATCACACCGCTGCATGTGGCCCACTGGTCGTAGTTGGAGGACCCCTGCGTTAAAAGAATGTCATTTGGCAAACTGCCAAATTGAATAATTGGCTGTTATAAGTTATGGCTCACCTGAGAGATAGTATTTCATTGGGGGATAATTACAGGAAAAAAAATAGAGATAATGCTATTACAATAATACCATCACTACCATGGCCTTTCAATTATCCCCACAGTAACAGAGCTTTATGGGTTTGGTTAAAACAAAAGACTACAAAATAATCTGAAAGAACCAATAATTTCTAGTATCTCTCTCTTTCTCTCTCTCAAAAAAAAAAACCAAGAGGCAAAAGCAAGATCTAGCTTTTCTCTTTCAATAAAAGTCTCCCCATGACCAAAACCATTAATTATCCCCTAGCCTCATTTTCCCCCTTCTTCCTTTTAATACTAGAACCTCAACCTGCACCCTGGCTGCTCAGGCAGAGATTAGGTTCCCAGAGGCCTTTGCAGTTAGGAGTGGTCCCCTACCGAGTTCCTGCCAATGACAATGAGAAGATGATGTGTCTGACTTCCACATCACTTCCTCAAAAGGAAATCGCCTACCCTGCACTTCCTCGCTCTTTCCCCCATCACACAGGCTGGTGACCAACAAGATAGAGAGAACTTGAGCTGCCTCCATGCCCACAGGGAAAACACAAGAGCCAGTTGTAGGTGGACTCTTGCTTCAGTTCTACAATTAAGCAACAATTAGAGTATCAATTGTTTTTAATTTCTTTTTTAATTTGCAGTTTTTGGCCAGGGCCAGGTTTGAACCTGCCACCTCCAGTATATGGGGCCAGCACCCTACTCCTTTGAGCTACAGGTGCCGCCTTTAATTTTTTAATAAGTACCGCATACTCAAGTATAAGCCGAGTTTTCTCGGCACAAAATTTGTGCCGAAAAACCCGAACTCGGCACAAATTTTGTGCTGAAAAAACTCGGCTTATACTTGAGTATATATGGTAATAGATACACATACCTCAAAACTCAAAATACATAGAAATGAATATTATGAGAGATCTCTCTTCACCCTAAGTTTACCTGCCCAGGTACCAGGCCACACTCAGCCCTCAGGTCAATACTGCTACCAGTATCACATGGATTCTTTTTTTTTTTTTTTTTTGGAAACAGAGCCTCAAGCTGTCACCCTAGGTAGAGTGCTGTGGCATCACAGCTCACAGCAACCTCCAACCCCTGGGCTCAAGCGATTCCCCTGCCCACCACAATGCCCGGCTATTTTTTGGTTGCAGCCATCATTGTTGTTTGGCGGGCCCGGGCTGGATTCGAACCCACCAGTTCAGATGTATGTGGCTGGCACCCCAGCCGCTTAAGCCACAGGAGCCGAGCCAATTTCTTGGATACTCTTATATGGGGCAATGCTAAAATCAAGTTTCAGGTAAAAATAAAGTGAATTTATTTTAACCACTTTTTTTTTTTTTTTTTGCAGCTTTTGGCTGGGGCTGGGATTGAACCCGCCACCTTCGACATATAGGGCCAGCGCCCTACTCCCTTGAGCCACAGGCGCCGCCCTTAAAGTGAATTTATTTTAATAAAAACATTACTTCCTATTATTTGATATGTTTCTTCTTATCTTTATATATTATCTTGATTTTTGCATGATTTATCTTACGTGGCTCTGGCAAACAATTGAGGTTTAGGAAACTCTACATTAGGTAAAAATAATTTTTTTAAATTTTTTAATACCTGCCTAGGAGGGTTAATGCCTTGCCACACTTGAGATTCCTGTCCTGAGAGGTGGGCCCGGCCAGAGAATCCTAGAGGGGCGGAACCCCACCAGCCACACTGAACAAGGCAGAATCCCCTGGCTCTGGCCTGGAGCCTCTTCCCCATCTGGTGTCCTCAGAGCTGCCAAGGCCTGGTAGTGTCCACTTTCCAGTCTGCATGAAACCTTCCCAGGCACAGTGGAAAAAGCCCCACTCAGGGCACTGGGGGCTGGGAGCAAATCCCACTTAGCAAAATAACAGATTGTGTTTCTAAGGAACCCTCTAAGGTCATCTAGTACGATCTTTGAGAAAACTTTGAGAAACTTTGAGAAAACTTTGAGAAAACCTGTCCATTTCCTGAAAGCTCACAAGCCAGGATCTCCCCACCTCCTCCATGGGAAGAGGGGGGCAGGGAGGGAAGGCGAGGTAGAAACAAAGATGGGCTGGGCCTTTAATTCCTCTGCACTTCAATTTGGGACTCACAGGCACTTGGTGCTTTTTCTGGGCTGCCTAAAATGAGGGCCCTTCACAACTCGAATGCCCCGTTGGGGGAGATCTGTGGGCGTTGAGGTGGAGCAGGGGTGGGGGATGGGCAAGAGGCTTTCTAGACTCGAAGACTTCAGGGGATTAGGGAGGTGACAGGCGTCTTCTACAGGGACTGCTGCCAGCTCTACACCCCCACCGCCCCCAAGTCCAGGTCCAGCCTGTCACTGCGGAGCTGATCTCTCCCCGTGTCTCAGTTCACACTCTGGACATTTGGGAAGGGGGTGCGGTGGCAGGTGAGGGTGCTGGCAGGTCTGGTCCCCACCAACTGCCACCTTACTTGGTGTTAGCAGGACAGCAGGTGGGTCCAGAAAGAAGGAGCAGTTTGCCCACATTGGCATCTGGCAGCATCACGCTGTGGCTTCCATGATATAAATACAGGGAGCGAAAATAGCTAATCCCAGATAGCAGCGGCATAATCACCCCGCGCCCAGCCTCGAATCCTGGAGAGTCTGACGGAGCAGCTGCCCCGGCTGCTTCCATCCACAGCCCGCTGCCTCTGGGTGGCCTGGGCTGAGAGTCTGAGCCCAAACAAGGTTGGAGAGTGAAGAGCAACTGGAAGAAAGAGCCCTGATTAAAAAAAAAAAAAAAAAAAAAACCTTTAATTACAGCTTGGCCTGGGAAAAGATGATTTTTCTAGAAGCACCATGAAAATTCCGAGCTTCCAGCAATGTGAACCTGATCTCCCTGCTCTTTGTTGAGGCATGAGATGCTTCATATAGAACCATCTAAGTTTGGGGGGGGGGGGGGTTAACTTCTGAGTATTGTGATCATTGGTATATGACTGTCCTTGAGTTTGGAGGTCGGACTCTCACAGGTTCCTCCCGCTTTCTGGAGCTGAGCACCAGGGTGGTCGAACTTAGCTACCAATCCCAGGTGTCTGAACTCAGTGCTGACACACTAGAGATTTGTTCTGTCAGAACAAAATCCAGAGGCCACATGTGGCACCCTGGCTGCAAGTTCCCACCCCTGCTAGCCGCTCAGCATGGTTATGGCCGTGCCCCCGGAAGGCAGTTTACAGCTGCTGCACCTGCAGCACCAGAAACTGTCTGGGAGAAGCCACTGGGTTTTGCTGTCCTCGGTCATTTTGTTCAAACAAGACCTTTAATTAGAGCCTATTGAGATGGTGCAAAGAGGTCAGGGGCTCCTTCTGTCCATCCCCTGCAGTGAGCTACCTGACTCCTTGGCTGCTGGCTGGTGAGCGAGCTGTCCCCAGTCACCTGCCAGTTGTGTCTTTCCTCACACTCACTGTGGTGTGTCCTGTCTTCCCAGCTGTGCTTCTGCATGCTCTGGGCACTCTGTCCCTTCGGAAGGGTCGCAAGGTGCTCCCTCTCTCTCTCAGCAATGGTGAGCAGGAAGAGCCCTGCTGGTGAGGGAGTGGGCCTGGGCTGGGCCACAGCATGAGGGCGCTCAGGAGCAAGCGTGGAGACCTGGGCCTCCCAAATACATCTCTGTGAGCACCGGGATATTTGTTTTTGTTTTAATTTTTATTTATTTATTTTTTATTAAATCATAGCCGTGTACATTGATATGATCATGGGGCATCATACACTAGCTTCATAGACCGTTTGACACATTTTCATCACACTGGTTGACATAGCCTTCCTGGCATTTTCTTAGCTATGTCTTAGTGCTAAGACATTTACATTCCACATTTACTAAGTTTCACATATACCCTTGTAAGATACACTGCAGGTGTAATCCCACCAATCCCCCTCCCTCTACCTATCCTCCCTCCTTTTCCCCCTTCCCCCTATTCTTAGATTGTAACTGGGTTATAGCTTTCATGTGAAAGCCCTAAATTCGTTTCATAGTAGGGCTGAGTACACTGGGTACTTATTCTTCCATTCTTGAGATACTTTAATAAGGAGAATATGTTCCAGCTCCATCCATGTAAACATGAAAGAGGTAAAGTCTCCATCTTTCTTTAAGGCTGAATAATATTCCATGGTGTAACTATACCACAGTTTATTAATCCATTCGTGGATTGATGGGCACTTGGGCTTTTTCCATGTTGGTGTGGATGTGGAGAAAAGGGAACACTTTTGCACTGCTAGTGGGAATGCAAATTAATACATTCCTTTTGGAAAGATACATGGAGAACACTTAGAGATCTAAAAATAGATCTGCCATTCAATCCTGTAATTCCTCTGCTAGGAATATACCCAGAAGACCAAAAATCACATCATAACAAAGATATTTGTACCAGAATGTTTATTGCAGCCCTATTCATAATTGCTGAGCACCCGGGATATTTGATTGCTTATGGAAGCACCACGGTTACCACATCTGGGGAAAGCTGAGAGGAAAAGCCCAGAACAAACCAGAAGGTATGAGAAATGGAGACATTGTCCAACTACATGCAGGCTAGGAATGGCAATGAACAAGACTCCTCATGCCTAGTTTCTGAGAGGCTGTTCTATGATTCTCTAGACTGGAGAACCCAGCTTATTATGAATAACATTAACTCTGTTTGGAGTTCATTGTCACTTTATCAAACAAGCTTCATATGGTCAGACACAGATGAAGATCACTGTGTTCGCTCCCCCACTAGAATCATGAAGATCAGCTGCACTTCAGTGAAAAGCAAAATATGAGCCACACAAAATATGAGATCTCTGAGCCCCAAGCTCAATGTTGCAAATGGAGCGGATGGCGGCTTGCCCTCCTCAGAATCCCATCAGCCCACTACAGATGGAGACTCTGTCCAACGTGGGTCCTGGGAGGTTGTAATGCCAGCCTAGACCACCACACGAAGCACATCCCCCCAATCAAATTTGAAACAATATTTGATGACATGAGAAATATGCTTATAATTTTTTATTAAGTGGAAAAATCAGAACAAAAATTGGGTACAACGTGGTCTCAATTATGACAAATCTACATATACGTACTAGAAAGATAATAGAAAACAACACATCTAAATATTGTCTGTGTTTTTTGTCGACTACCGAGATTACAAAATCTTTTCTTCTTTGGCAAGAATTTTATCACTGCATGAGCAGTGGAGCTTTACATGAGTTTCTCCCCAATATCTTTCCCTTCCAAAGAATGGAAGTTGTACCTAACACTCACCTATGTCTTGACCATAATTTATTGGATGCTATTATTTTGGTCAAGACTGAAATAAGTTTTCAAGTTAAAAAAAAAAATGGTAAAAAATTTAGGCAGGGCTTGGCGCCTGTGGCTCAAGCGGCTAAGGCACCAGCCACATACACCTGAGCTGGGGGGTTCGAATCCAGTCCAGGCCTGCCAAACAACAATGACGGCTGCAACCAAAAAATAGCCGGGCATTGTGGCGGGCGCCTGTAGTCCCAGCTACTTGGGAGGCGGGGAGGCAGGAGACACTTGAGCCCAGGAGTTTGAGGTTGCTGTGAGCTGTGATGCCATGGCACTCTACCCAGGGCAGCAGCTTGAGGCTCTATCTCAAAAAAAAAGAATTTAGGCAGGCATGGTGGTACTCACCTGTAGTCCTAGCTATTCAGAAGGCTGAGGTAGGGGAATCGCTTGAGCCCAGGAGTTCAAAGTGCTATGATCACACCACTGCACTCTAGCCCTAGAGTGAGATCTTATCTTTAAAAATAAAAAAATTAAAAGTGAGTCAATTTCAATTAACGTATTAAATAAAGAATAATATATTTAGTACTTTACTATGGCAAATGACTGAGGTTTAGGAAGCTCCAGAATATTCATTTCATAAAAACCCTTTCAACATATATACAAATGAGATTCCTGTCTCAAAAAGGGGCAGCACAGGAGAGGACCCCAGAGAGGGGCAGAGCTCCACAGTGAGGCAGCAGAGGGCGACACTGAGCTGCTTATTTTACCCATCCCCATGAATTCCGCAGGGCTCTATTTAGAGCCCCTTTCTGATCCTGCCTTCTTACCTTTGGCTTGGACATTGCTCACCCCCCACGGATCCTTGGTAACAGACACTCAAAGACTGAGATCAAAGATGACAGTTCGGGTGAGGCAGAGAGCTTCGTGCCTATAATCCCAACACTTTGGAAGGCCAACTGGGAGCAGGAGTTAAGACCAGCCTGGGCAACATAGTGAGACCCCACCTCTCAAAAAAACAACAAATGATGACAGTCAGGACAGAAACTGCCTGAATCCTACAGCTGAACCTCTTTCTCCTCATCAAGATTTTGCCTAAAATATTTAGCAGAAAATGACCCCCCCAAAAAAAGGAAAATAAAAAGAGAAGGAAACCACCACTCATTGAATACATACTCTGCACTAAAAACTATTTTTAAAAACATCAAGTGTTTTCTTTAATGCAGCCCTCACAACAACTAAGAGATGGCTCATCATAAGTGAGCCTGGCGGACGTTACAGTAAAGAACTGACCTGAGGCCGATCCGCTAAAAGAAGACAAGCAAAGACTCAAACCTGGTAAGTCTGATACTAAAGCCAAGGTCTTTGCCCCAACTCCCCTTCCCCCCACTCCCTCTCTCCCAAAGGACTGAAATATACACAGGAAGGAGGGGGGAGGGAAGGTGAGCTGATATTGATGAGCTTTTTCAGCAAACTTTTAGCATTTGTGGAAACACAAGGTTCAGGAAAAGAAAGCCAAAGATGGAAAAGAAAGCCAAAGACGGAAAAGACATGAAGAAATAAAAAGTGAAAACTCAGGATAGCGCTGTGGAATGAGCCTCTGGGCTCTGGGCCTCTTGGGCTATACCACCTCCAGCTCTACACATGGGTCTTCTGACCAGTGTGTAGGGATGGGTTCCACTGCACACGGAGTAAACAGAACCAAGCTTCCCACTCCGCCAGACAGGCAAGTCGGCTGTAATCTAATCGCACTCCTTGAATCCCCAGCCAGCAATCGCTTTCCCTCACCCTGTCACGAATGCCATCACATTGCCTCACACGCACAGCCTGGGCCAGGCAGGATCCTGGGACCTGTCCTGGCAACACATCCACAGATCAGCAGGGTCAGCCCTGTTTCTGCAAAGGCCAGGGTAAGTGTGGCCAGTGGCAGCTCAGCTGCCGAGGGAGGTCGGGCTTGGAGGTTTTCTCTTACCAAGTCCAGGGTTCCTCACTGTTACAATGGGGCTGCTTATGTAAAGTTATTGGACACAAAACCTAAAGAAAAAACAATAACCCAAGGAAGCTTCCCAAAATGCAATTACGTGAAAAAAGAAGTGAGAAAAAGTACAATAAAAACTCACCTGTTCACCCAGAATTGAGATTTGACGGCCATAATGAACAGTGTGGCATTGCCTGGCCTGATGGTTAGAAGACTACAGAGAGGATCCTGATGTAAACTGCTTCAGGCATCGCCACCCTGGAGAGTCAGCCTGCGCCCTCCTGCCCAAAGAGCTCAGATGCCTCTGGAAATCCTGAGATGAGGATCAAGGGGAAACAGGCTTTAGCGCCTTGCACTCACATTGGGTTCCCTGTTTCCAGCTTACAATAGTCCATGGGGCAGATGAGCTCAGTGTCATCACCTCATCTGAGTAATGAGGAAACAAAAACACCTGAGACCCAAAGTAGTAAGTTGTGACAGTACTGAGACTAGAACTGATAATAATATCTCGAAGGGTGAATTCTCATTACTAAATGAGAGTGGTAAACCAGGTAATTCGGACCAACCTCCATTCTGGTAAGCATCACTAGAAAATCCTTAACCAGACAGATGGAAAAAATTCACGAAATTTCTTGGAATGTAACACATATACAGAAGAGGGATAGCATCAAGCCCTCTCTGTTACTTTGCTTAGCGCATTGAAGTGTTAGGGTTATTAATGGATTCAAAGTCAGTAATAAAATTATCCTGCCCTAGCTCGGCACCTGAGGCTCAAGTGGCTAAAGCACCAGCCCATACACCTGAGCTAGCGGGTTCGAATCCAGCCTGGGCCCACCAATCAACAATGATGGCTGCAACCAAAAAAACAGCCGGGCATTGTGGCAGGTGCCTGTAGTCCCAGCTACTTGGGAGGCGGAGGCAGGAGAATCGCTTGAGCCCAGGAGTTGGAGGTTGCTGTGAGCTATGATGCCACAGCACTCTACCCAGGGCGACAGCTTGAGGTTCTGTCTCAAAAAAAAAAAAAAATTATCTTGCCCCTTCTTCTCAATAAATTTAAAATAATAAGCTGGGCACAGTGGTACACACCTGTAGTCCCAGCTACTCAGAAGGCTGAGGCAGGAGGAAAATTTGAACCCAGGAGTTTGAGGCTGTAGTGAGCTATGATGGTGCCACTGCACTTCAGTTTGGACAACAGAGCAAGACCCTGTTCCTAAAAACAATCATAATAATTACGTGTAAAATAATAATTTATGATGACAATTGATGATTCCTAAATGATAACTGCATTGCCTCAGGTGTGCAGATTTGTCATTAAAACATGCAAAGGCAAAATAAACTGAAAGAAACATCCACGTAGGCTTTTTTTAGAAGATTATCTTCTGAAAAAGAAAAAGGATAAAACCAGTGAAATACATGTCAGCTTACTTTGTTGTTGTTTATAAGCAGTTTTATATTTTTAATAAAACTGATGATCATTCAAAGCAAAAAACAAACAAAACTTAAAGACACCAGATAATTAATAAAATAGTGAAGAATAACAACCGGAGAGGATTCAATGGAAGAAAAAGGCCCAGAAAGGTAAGCACATTCTTTGAGCTTCTTTAGACCCAGAGGTATTTGCTAATTCTGCTGCGGATTGCAGAGAGGCTGATGGCACCTTTGAGAGTCTCACAGGGATAAAGGGTCAAGAATTGAATCTGAGACCAGCCACGAGTAGTTTGGGACTTGCTTTGGATTGGGACTCCAAAGGGATTCATCCTACACATAATTGTGAACTGGAAGTAGGACAAGCCCTTGCAGGGAATGGAGCTCAGCTTCACGTATTCTAAAGCCCTGAAATTAAATTTAAGTAATCCTGAGTTGGTGGCAACCCAGGAGCCAGGCCGAAGCAAACACAAATCTTCTTAAGGGAAAAATATCATCATCTGACTTCAAATTAATTCTGCAAGCAATTTTGCAAAGACAATGTCCAGAACACAGTAAAAAATACTAAGGCACAAAGGATACAAACCCAGATTTAAAAAAAAAAAAAAAAGAAAGAAAGAAAGAAGGAAGGGAGGGAGGGAGGGAGGGAGGGAGGGAGGGAGGGAGGGAGAGAGGAAAAGAGGGAGGGAGGAAGATGATAAAAACAGATCCACAGAAGCTCTAGATCAGGGGTGTTTGGTCTGTGGCCTGCAGGACACATGTTGATTTTTTGAGGACTGTTTTGCTTATCTGTGGTTTTAGATATCCAGAAAAGTATGCACAGACCTTTTGTTTGCTCATCACCTATCCTTAGTGTTTGTGTATTTAACGTGTAGCCCAAGGAAATTCTTACTCATCCAATTTGTGACACAGAAAAAAAAGGTTGGACACGCCTGCTCTGGATGTTGGAGTAATCAAAGACTTTAAATTGCTTACCACTTTTGAAGAAATAAAAGAAATAAAAACTAAGGCTGAGAATTTGGCAGAGAAATTAAAATTATTTTTTAAGACCAAATAAAAATGTTAAAGCTAAAAAATACAATAAGCCAAAATTAAGAACTCAAAGGATAGTTTTAGTTTTAAAAAATTGGTGAACTATTGTATGTCAGCAGAAGTTATTAAAATACAAAAGGAGAGGTGTGGAGAGAAGGGAACACTTTTACACTGCTGGTGGGACTGCAAACTAATGCAATCTTTTTGGAAGGAAGTATGGAGAATCCTCAAAGAACTCAAATTAGACCTCCCATTTGATACTGCAATCCCATTACTAGGCATCTACCCAGAAGAAAAAATACCCTTTTATCATGAGAACATTTGCACTAGACTAATTATCACAGCTCAATTTACAATCGCCAAAATGTGGAAACAACTTAAATGCACACCAACATAGGAATGGATTAACAAGCTGTGGTATATGTACACCATGCCATACTATTAGGCCATTTAAAAAAATGGAGACTTTACATCTTTTGTATTAACCTGGATGGGGGTGGAACACGTTCTTCTTAGTGAAGCATCACAAGAATGGAGAAGCAAGACTCCTACGTACTCTATTCCAATATGAACACAGTAGATGAACGTGGTAGGAGGTAGGTAGGGGAATGAGGGAGCAGGGAGAGGAATGAGGGGTCACGGTGTATGGCACACGTCTTGGGAGAGGGACTCAGTTATCAGAGTGGCTTTATCTAACAAATACAATCAGTGTACCCTAATTTTTTGTACACTCAATGAATCCCAAACAATAAAACAAAATTTAAAAATAAAAAAAAAATGAAGAATACAACAGGAAAGACAAAAAGATGGAAAATACAAATGATAAGGCAAGAGACACAGAGACACAACAAGATCTAACGTGTGTGCAATTAAGGGCCCAGGGTAAAGAGAGAGAAAACATGGCAGAAGCAATATTTGAAGAGATCACAGCTCAGAATTTTCTTTCTTTTTTTTTGTAGAGACAGAGTCTCACTTTATGGCCCTTGGTAGAGTGCCGTGGCATCACACAGCTCACAGCAACCTCCAGCTCCTGGGCTTAAGCGATCCTCTTGCCTCAGCCTCCCGAGTAGCTGGGACTACAGGCGCCCGCCACAACGCCCAGCTATTTTTTTTTTTGTTGCAGTTTGGCCAGGGCTGGGTTTGAACCCACCACCCTCGGCATATGGGACTGGCACCCTACTCACTGAGCCACAGGTGCCACCCGACAGCTCAGAATTTTCTAAACCTGGTGAAAGATATCATCATACCACAGATTCATGAAGTTCTACAAATCCCAAGTGAGATAAATAAAAAGACCCACAGTAGGCACGTCATTTGGAAACACCGCTGAGCCAACTGCAGTGGTGTATGCCCATAATTCCAGCTACTCAGGAGGCCAAGGTGAGAGAATCACTTGAACCCAGAAGTTTGAGGCCAGCCTAGGCAAGATAGCAAGATCTCATCCCTAAAAAAAAATAAAATAAATGTTCGACAAAAATAAAGACTGCTAAAGCCAGGCATGGTCATGTGTGCCCAGCTGATCAGGAGGCTGAGTGTAGGAGTTCAAGACTATAGTTCACTCAGATGGTGCCGATGAATAACCACTGCATGTAGCCTAGACAACACAGCAAGATCCCATCTCTAAAAAAGAAACACAAAAAGATTGCTGAAAACCAAAAATCTTAAAAAACAACTGGAGCGATGGGGTGCTACGGAGATAGTTTACTTTAAAAGAGTAGATATCAGACTGACAGCTGACTCTCCATCAGCAACAATGGAAGCTAGAGGACAATCACATTGCTTTTTTAATTTGTTAAAGGAATTCTTATCTCTGATTTCAAGTTCAATACTTTTTCCTGTTGCCACCCAAGCTTTCATTTCTTGGTGGCTTTTAAAGCTAAACAAACCTGAGTTTTAAACTTAGCTGTCAGATGTTACATATCTTCTTTATCTATAAAGCACAGGTAGTAAGATTTAGTAGAAAATTTATATAGGCATCTGGCACTTAACAGCTACTGGACAAAACTAAATCTCTGCTCTCTTGTGTTTTCCCTTCCTCCCTTGGACTCTAATGCCCTCTCAAATAACCTTATGTTTGTTTCCCTTTCTCCATTTTTGTTCTTATATTTCTGAACAAAAAGAAATATGCTGAACAATTCTGATATCATAACAGTTCTGATATGCTGAACAATTGTTATATTATAAACATATTTATGTTTTCTGGGAAAATGGTCTAATTTATCCCATGTCACTTTCCTAAATGGTTCTTCCATCTTATTCTCTCTTCATCTTTCTTGGTCTGGAACACTCCAATTACAGCCCCTACAACCCAGAGCTCACTGCTCTGGCCACCCCAGATCCTAATAGTCCACATGTGAGGTGATTCCTGTAGTGGGGTATCAGAAGCTGAATCACCTTAGAGCATAAGCTGTATTCTGGATGGCTAAAAATATGAACTTGACCATGGTGAACCTAGAGCTCCAGGATGATAATAGTTCCTTCTTCAATCATATAATCACGTGGCACCATTTAACATTTAGTGAGCACCTGCCATGGCTTAGACATTGCATTGAGCACGGTATCTGCAGGCCTAAAAGTGGTGTCTGTCACCAACACTCCTAGCCTACTGAGGAATAAACCATTTCAACAAGTACAAAACAGAGCATGACAGAGTTTCAGAAAGGGAAAAATCGAGCAAAGAAAGGACCAGTCCTGAGTCCCCTTTCATTTCTCTACACTCCCTCCGCTTAATCTCAACCATTGCCATGGCTTTAAACACCATCTGTACACTGATTGTTTTCAAATTCGAATCTCCACCCCATGCCTATCCACTGAACTCCAGGCTCAGAAGACAACTGCCCATTAGACACATGGTGGGGGAGGGGGAGACAGAAAGAAAAAGAATAGAAATTTGGTTATCTACAAGAACATCTAAAAGAGAGACATTCATACACACACACACACACACACACACACACACACAAATTTTATTCAAGTCTTCCCCATCTCAGGAAATGATGCTAGTTGCCTAAGCGACTGACAATTAGGCACTGAGGTATTAGCCTCAATCCTTCTTTTTTCCTTTATCCTCAAAAACCAATCCCTCATTACAGCAGTGCACTCTACTTTCAAAATTATCTCATTTATCTGTTTGTTAATTTTCTCCCACCAGAATGTTACCTCCTTCAATGTGGGACCTTTGTTATTTGTTTTACTTCTCCTGATGCATCCCGAGCCTGTGGAACTGCGCCTGTGACTTAGTAGACTCTCTTAAACATTTGTTAACTGGCTAAGAATGTCAAGGAAGGTGGCACAGGGGAGGTGAGAGTTCAGCAGGGTCTTGAAATATAAGTAGTGTTCACCCTCTAGGGAAAGGGGAAGGGACATGAGAGAAAGGGACAGTACGGGGAAAGATGGGGCAATTAAAAGCACAAAGTGTCTTAGAAGCTCAGGCTCTGAAGTCAGGCATACTCACTTCATATCTGCCCCTGACCCCTAGCTCTGTAATCCTTAAAAAAGTCTGGCGATGGGGCTCACCCTAGTACCTTCTTATTAGAGACATCCTGAAAATTAAATGAAAATGGCACAGCTAACTGTTGGTATACAATAAATGGTAGTTATTTCATCATATCATCACTTTTATTTATATAATTAGTAACACAGTACTAATCATCTGGCATGGCTAAAATGTGAGTTGCATGAGAGTTTCTGGGAGACGTGTCAGGTTGAGATCAGATCACTTGAGACCACCAGAAACATTTAGCAACAGCAGCCAACTGATCCTGACTCTGCTGATTATTCTGTCAAAAGTGTTGAGAAATCCGCAAACTCTCACCTGAATGCAAACTTACACTCTTATGCAAGCTGAGCAGCAGTTAACTGCTATAGGGCAATGGCAAAGGTTGGTATTAGGTATCTATACTGCATAACAAAAACAAACCTTTATTATCTCATACAGTTTCTGTGGGTCAGGAATAGCAGAACACAGGGTAACATAGCTTAGCTGGGTCATTCTTGCATAGCGCCTATCATGAGATTAGAGTCAAGATGTTGGTTCTGTTGCAGTCATCTGAAAGCTTAACTGGGGCTGGAAGATTCACTTTCAAGATTATTCACAGGGGCCATGAGCGATGGCTCATGACAGAAGCAGGAGGATTGCTTGAGGCCAAAAGTTTGAGAACAGCCTAGGCAATATAGTAAGACCCCATCTCCACAAAACTTTTTTTTACAAAATTAGCCAGGCCCAGACAGCAGCACTAACCTGTAGTCCTAGCTATTCTGGAGGCTGAGGCAAGAGGATCACTTGAGCCCAGGAGTTCAAGGTCACAGTGAGCTATGATCAGGCCATTGCACTCCGGCCTGGGCAACAAAGCAAGATCCTGTCTTTAAAAAGCAAAGTTGTCCCAGGGCGGTGCCTGTGGCTCAAAGGGTTAGGGCGCTGGCCCTACATGCCAGAAGTGGCGGGTTCAAACCCACTCCTGGCTAAAAACAAGCGAACAACAACAAAAAAAAAGCTGTCCCCAAGGTTGGCCAGTTCATGCTGGCCATTGTCAGGAGGACTTAGGTACTTGCCTTTTATACCTCTCCTCACAGCTGCTTGAATGTCTTCACAACATGGCAGCTAATCCCTCATTCAAATGAGGGCAAAGAGGAAGCCACAATATATTTTATGGCCTAGTAGCAGAGATCATACATAGTCATTTCCACAATACCCAATTGGTTACCAGGTCGGCCCTTCTCATTGTGGGAATGGAGGCCTCGCTCTTCTCCACATGGGCTCTTACCCTTCCAGATGCAGAACTAGATGGCAATCTTAACATATGATGCTAACGAGGGAAGATGAGCTCTGAAAGACATGACTAACAGGCTGGGCCCAGTGGCTCACACTTGTAATCCTAGCACTCTGGGAGGCCGAGGTGGGTAGATCACTTGAGCTCACGAGTTCGAGACCAGCTTGAGCAAGATCAAGACTCTGTCTCAACTAAAAATAGAAGAAAACTAGCTGGGCGTTGTGGTGGATGCCTAAAGTCCCAGCTACTTGGAAGGCTGAGGCAGGAGACTTGCTTGAGCCCAGGACTTTGAGGTTGCTGTGAGAGTGCCACAGCACCCTACCCACAGTGACAAAGTGAGACTCTGTCTCAAAACCAAAAAAAAAGAAAAATGACTAAAGGAGAAATCTCTCCCTTATCCCTCCATAACAAGCTACCAAAACTTACTGGCTTAAAACACTAACAATTGCTTATAGTCCACAATTTTGTGAGTTGGCTGAGTGGTTTCTCAGCTGATTTCCCAAGAACTCATTTACTCAGCTGCATTCAGCCATTCAGCTAAACCAGTAGTTCTCAACCTTCCTAAGGCTGCGGCTCTTTAATATAGTTCCTGTGGGTCACGACCCACAGGTTGAGAACTGCTGAACTAAACCGAACTGAACCAGGATGATCCCTCACCCCCACCTCAAGGCCATTTGGAAATATCTTAAGATGATTGGTGCATGCTGCTGGCACCCTGTGGGTAGAGGTTAGGGATGCTGCAAACATCCTCTCGTACACAGGAGAGCTCCCTACGACAAAGATTACCTGGCCCCAAACATCAACCAGGCTAAAGTTGAGAAACTTGAGCTACTGGGCTGGAAAATCCAAGACGCCCTCATTCACAAGCCTGGCAGTTGGTGCTGGCAGCCAGCTGGGAGCCTCGGTTCCCCTCCCCATGGTTTCTCATCCTCCAGTAAGCTAGACCAACTTCCCTGCATTGTGGTCTCAGGTCAGAATACCGAACAGTAAAGGTGGAAGCCGTAAGGCCGCTTGAGATCTGGGCTCTGGAGCTCACCCAACATTGCTTGCAAAACATTCTCTTGACCAAAGCAATTCACAAGACCAGTCCAGATTCAAGGAGTGGAGAACTAGATTCCACCTCTGCTGGGGAGGAGAGACAAAGTCACATTGCAAAGGGGGTGTATGCTGGGATGGGAGGAATCTGTCTATTAAATAATATACTACAAGAAATAAGATTAATTATGTTTCAGCTGATGCTCCATAGCTCGGGGGACAGCTCTCTGCCAGGAGTTCTCAAACTGCGGTCTCCAGGTCTGCAACTTATTAGAAATGTAAAGTCTCTAGTTCTGAATCAGAAACACAATGGTGGGACCCAGAAATCTATGTTCTAAAAAGCCCTCTGGTAATTCTGAAGCTCACTCAAGTCTGGAAGCCACAGGCCTAAGGTAAGCGACGAGATCAAAAACCTCTGTGTGCTTACGTCACTGGCATAAATGTTGGTGGAGGACAAAAGATTCCTCCCCTCCTGTTCTCTGCTCCTCCCTAGGTCTCTGGCTGCTCACCTGAGGACAAAACACTCTTAATAGTAGAGTTCAGGCTGGGCATGATGGCTAACACCTGTAATCCCAACACTTTGGGAGGCAGAGGCAGAAGAAACACTTGTAACCAGCAGTTAGAGACCAGCCCCTGGAAAACATAGTGAGACTCATTCTCTGCAAGAAATTAAAAAATTAGAAGGGCACAGTGGTACATGCCTGTAGTCTCAGATACTTAGGAGGATGAGGTGGGAGGATTACTGGAGCCCAGGAGTTTAAGTGTCCAATAAGCTGTGATGGGGCCCCTGCACTCCTGCCTGGACGATAGAGCAAGACCTTATCTCTTTATAAAAAAAAGGGAGTTCAGTAGGAACAGTCCTTCCATGATGATTCTAAACTTGCAATGGTTTGACTTATGATTTTTCAATTTTACAATGGTGCAAAAGCATATGCATTCAGTGGAAATTGTACTTAGAACTTTGAATGATCTTTTCCCTAGCTAGAGATACTGGCTACCCTTCTCCCTTGCACTGCTGTACATCATCTTGAGTAGCCACTAAATTACATGACATATCCAACACTTTATTGTAAAATAGGCTTTGTGTTAGATGATTTTTCCCAACTGTAGCTTAATATGTATTCTCAGCGTGTTTAAGGTAGGAAGCCAACATGATGTTATGGCTAAGCTATGATGTTTGGTAGGGTAGGTGTACTACATGCATTTAGACTTACAATATTTTCAACTTACCATGGGACATAAGTCAAGGAGCATCTGTACTCACAACAGATAAGTGTCAACAGTCAACAAGTTGGCAGGAACCCAAGTGAAACTATTCCCCAACAGAGACCACAGGTTGGGATCGGGAAAGGTAGAGTCAGCCAGAGTCAGGCAGAAAAGCCACCCTCCTCAGTAACTGGACGAGAGAAACGGAAGACTTTTCTTAAGTTTTGTTTTTGCTACTAAAAATACTAGGAGAAAAAAAAATGTAATGGTAAATAAAATGTACACACACATGCACACACTATCAGAGCCCAGTTAGAATTTTTCATCTGAGCCCAGAACTTAAATTTACATCATAATCATGAAGTATTATCTGGGGTGGCGCCTGTGGCTCAGTGGGTAGGGTGCCAGCCCCATATACCAAGGGTGGCAGGCCCCGGCCCTGGCCAGCTAAAACAGCAGTGACAACTGCAACCAAAAAATAGCCGGGCATTGTGGCAGGCACTGATAGTCCCAGCTACTTGGGAGGCCTCATGAGGCAAGAGAATTGCTTAAGCCCAAGAGTTGGAGGTTGCCGTGAGCTGTGACACCACAGCACTCTACCGAGGGTGACAAAGTGAGACTCTGTCTCAAATTTAAAAAAAAAAAGTATTATCTGACTAAACCACTGCTGAGTACTAGCTGAAAGTCCATAGAAAGCAATAAAAACCTCCATCTTGCCTGGCACAATACCTTACATCTATACTCCCAGCCCTTTGGGAAGCTCAAATGGGAGGATCGCTTAAGACCAATCCGAGCAACATAGCAAGGCCCTATCCCTACAAAAAAAAAAGAAAAAAAAAAAAAATTACGTGGGCGTGGTGACATGTGCCTGTCATCCCAGCCATTCATGAGGCTGAAGTAGAAGGATGGCTTGAGCCCAGGATTTCAAGATCACTGAAAGCTAGAGTCATCCCACCACACTCCAGCCTGAAGCCTTTGGACCAAATCAGAAGTAGAACCCAGTCAAGTTCCCAAGCTACCCCGGAGGCCCCTCTGATGACTCTAACTCTGTTTTTGTTTGTTTGTTTTCTGGAAATTAGTGAAATAGCCTTCAACCTAGATAAAGCCAGCTGACACAGTGACCCCTCTCCAAGGAGGCTCGGCGTGGGAACAGTAAAGCCCAAAGCGATTAGGGAGGCATGAGACTGGAGGGTGACTGGAGGGAAAGGGAATGCGCCTCTCCCACCCTTGCAACCAGAGCCTGACTCTGACTCCTGAGACAGGAGAGAAACGTGTGGGCTCCTCACAGTGAACACTTGATGCAAGTCTCAATAAACTTTACTACATCCCTGATAAACCACATGGTCATTGTTTAGCACAAACATGTCTCAGCAGCCTAAAATATTCCCCATCTCCAGAACAGGTTCTGAATGGGCTACATAGACTCCTCTGGGGGCCACAGATTTGGGAGAGGAGAAGGTCAGAAAACTTTACTGACACTAAAGTACACGGGCTCTGTGTTGGCACAGAAGAAGCCGCTACCCACACTGAGGACATATGCAAGCACAAGGCAAGACCTTAGCAACAATTTGGAGGATGCTACAATGGGGATTTAGGGACTGGATGGGGAATTTGAACACAGCAGTTTCCAAACCGCAGCCACCATGAGCTCAGGAGGAGTCAATATTGGTAGACCAGAATGCCACGCCTCCACCACGCTTAGTCTATCTATTTAATGTATTAGAATTTTGTGGGGAAAAAAATACACACACATACATATGTATATCATTTGTACATAGGGCAAGGTGGTCCATGCCTGTAATCCCAGAAACTTGGGAGACTGAGGTGGATCACTGGAAGCCATGAGTTCAAGACCAGCCGGGGCAACATAGTAAGACCCCATCTCTACAAATTAGAAAACATTACCTGGGTATGGTGGAGTGTGCCTATAGTCCCAAGCTACTGGAGAAGCTAAGGCAGGATTCCGTAAGCCCAGCAATGCAAGGTTACAGTGAGCTATGACCAAGCCACTATACTTCAGGCTAGGTGACAGAGCAAAACCCTAACTCTGAAAAAAAATAAGTAAAACAAAAACTTGAAAACAACTAGAAGATTACTAATGTTCTTTCTAACTTTCAGATTGTAAGATTCTGTGTATTAAGTATGTGGGTGCCGAGAGCATTCAATAATACCTAAAACATAATCATCCTTCTTATAATAAGATATAATGCATGAATATACATTATTAAAATAGTATAAACAACCCAGCATCAACACAAATTTCCCTTCCCACTGAAAAATTTTAAGTTTATCTTCTTTGGTTTGAACAGGCACAGAAGAGCTCTTCCGTTAATGATCTTTTACTTTTCGTCACTAGGAGAAAATGGTGATGACATCTTTTTGGCCAGATGGAACTGATGGAAGATTTATGGAGCAGCTGAGAACTGTCAAAGCCAGGCCAGCCAGATCTCATAAGACAATGGCCATGGCCTTTTCATCAGGAAGCATGCTGCTTTCTCTCTAACACAAGAGAGTCCTATCTACCCAGTCATCGGTGAGGTTATCCCAACACCCCACCAGCTGCTGCCACCCAATCTGGAGGCCTCCGCTGCTGCTCTTGAGGGATGGCATGTGACTGCACAGAAGTCTTAGCCCTCACCCACCTATACCCCACCCCCTGCCCCAGTCTGGCACCCAGGGCCCTCCCAGAGTGGGAAACCTCATCCAATGCCTTCTCAGTTACAGAGATTTCAGAAATTAGTCACAGAAAGGAGGGGGAAAGAGAGTGGAGGTTTCCTGAAGGAAATAGTAACAAGATCTGGGGACTTTTACCTCAAGGTCACAGCAGCTCAGATTGTCCCTGAGTTAGCAACCAGTGGTCAAGAATGCAATCCACCCCTGAAACCCCCATCTACTCTGCAGAGAGCTTCTACGAGGTGGGGCCTCCAGCAAGGGAGCCTCCCCATTCACTGAGCCTTTCTCCTTAGAGATTCTGACCCATTTCCCAACCTCAGAAGACTGCCCCAATGCCCACCAGTTCCCAGGAAGAAGGAAGGGGTAAGCTAGCAACTAGAATCCAGCATTTGTTTGCACAAGGGCTCTGATTGGCTTCCCATCCTCATCCACTATTCAGGCACACACTGGGACTCTGTGGCTCTGGTGACCGTATGTCCAAATCTGCATGGAACAGTCTCAGTCTATACCTCCTGTTGCCCTGGAATCATCACTGATCTCACGGCTTTTCACTCTCAAAGGTCCAGGACAGTAAACCATACAACCATCTACTTTGGTCCAGGTACCACCTATTCTTTTCAGGAAAAATCTGGAAAACCCCAAATAATTCTGAAAGCCAAGAATGTAGGGACTTTTTTTTTAAAGTTCCAAAGCAACAATGTTCATTGGCTTATAACAGGGAAACCATGAAAACAAGTCAAATGCCCATCAATAATGGTTTCATAAATTATGACTTATCAGCATGGAACACTATGTACCAATTTAAAAGAAAAAAAGTAGATCTATACGATACTGACATATCTGATCTCCAAGACAGATGGGTAAGAAAATAACTATGGGTCAACGCAGAATGAATGAAGGCCAGTTGTCTTTTCTTTGTAATCAAACATGTAGAAGTATCCCTACATAAACAAACGCATGAAGAAAGGTCTAGAATACCACCGTCTAGTAGAAACGATATGATGTGAGCCACATGTGTAATGTAAATTCTTCTAGTATCCATATTTATTTATTTATTTAAGATTTTTTTTTAAGAGACAGGGGCTCACTTTATCACCCAAGCTGGAGTGCAGCTGGAGGGGATAACAGCTCACTGCAGCCTTGAGCTCCTGCACTCAAGCTATTCTCCCACTTCAGCCTCCCAAGTAGTTGAGACTATAAGTGCACACCACCTCATCCAGATAAATGTTTTTTTATTGTTTGTAGAGACAGAATCTCTCTCTATGTTGCCCAAGCTGGTCTTAATCTCCTGCCCTCAAATGATCTTCCTATCTCAGCTTCCCAAAGTGCAAGGATTAGAGGCTAAACCATCACACCGGGCCTCTAGTATCCACATTTTTACAAAGCAAAATATATGTATTTTACGTAGTTTAACAAATCCAAAATATGATGTAAATCAGTATAAAAAGTATTGATATGCCATTTTTAATTATTTCTTTCATACTAAGTCCTCGAAATGATGTTTCCAGGGATCTCAATTCATGCCAGCAACATTTCAGGGGCTCACGGCCACATGCTTTACCAAGCATCACAGAATTAGAAGGGCACACATCAGACAGATGACAAGGGTTGCCTCTGGAAGGAGAGGGGAGGGGAGGAAGGAGTTTGGGGGACCTGACCTAATGTGCACAATGCAATGATACATTTCTAATCTATTAAGAATAGAGTACAAATGTCTTAGCACAACAAATAAGTAAGTGAGGAGATGGTTATGTTAATCAGTTAGATGTAAGCACGCCACCTTGTATATCAAAGCCCCACATTATGCCTCATAAATGCATTAATGTACAGTTATGATTTAACAAAGAAAAAAAGGGTTGTCTCTGGGGAAGGAAGTAGGGTTAGAGAAATAAACTGATTCATATAAAATGCAAAATGTTTACAATGGGAATATAGTCCTTCTATAAAATCATTTATTTTTAAAAACAATAAAAACCTTAAAACAAAGTCTATACTGGCTATGAGGAAACGTAATACTAAAATCAGCAACCAAAAAGAGCATTTATGTTATATTTTTCTTAGGTTGGATCCCCACCAGCCCCAGGCTGGGCCCTGGCTGTGGGGCTGCACCCACCTCGGTGGGCAGCCTGGACTGGCTTCCTGTGGTCCCTACCTGGAGACAGGAAGTGCTGGCTGCCTCCACCAGGGTCTGTCATGTCAGGGGAGCAGCAGGGCAGTACTCTCCAAACTCAGACTGAAGTCTAACATCTGTATTTACCAAAAGGCAGATCAGAAAACCTGGGCCATCAAGATACTTTTTGTTAAATTAAAATGCAGACTCCTGAGCCCTACTAACTAAGAATTTCTGAGGGAACCAAAGAATCTTCATTGAATGAGAATTTCAGGCAATTCTCAAGCCCAACTGAGAGAGAAAGGGTATAATACAGAGGATTCCTGGCTAGAATCTGATTCCAACTCAAATCTTGCTGACAAAACCTGGCAGAAGACAGAAAATCCAAACATTCAGACTCCTCCTCCCCACCCTAGAGGAAGACTACTCTTCTTTTAAAGTATATATTGGCGTGGAAACAACCCAAGCGTCCATCAACCCATGAATGGATTAACAAACTGTGATGTATGTATACCATGGAGTACCATTCAGCCATAGGAACAGATGGACACTTGGGAGGTGCCCGTAGCTCAGAGCTCAGTGGGTAGGGTGCTGGCCACAGACAGCAAGACTGGCAGGTTTGAACCCGCTGGGTCTGCTAAACAACAATGACAACTACAACAAAAAATAGCCGGGCATTGTGGCGGGTGCCTGTAGTCCCAGCTACTAGGGAGGCTGAGGCAAGAGAATCGCCTAAGCCCAGGAGTTTGAGGTTGCCGTGAGCTGTGACGCCATAGCGCTCTACCCAGGGCAATATCTTGAGACTGTCTCAAAAAAAAAAAAAAAAAAAAAAAAGATGGGGACTTTACATTTTTTATGTTTACCTGGATGGAGTTGAAACACATTTTTTTAGTAAAGTAGCTCAAGAATGGGGGAAAAGTATCCAATGTACTCAATACTAATATGAAACCAATATATAAAAAACTACAGCCCACACAAAAGAAAAACAGAAGTATAGTTTGGCAAGGGGAAAGGGAAGGGAGAGGAGAAGGTGGGGGGGAGGGAGGACGACTGGCGGGATCTCACCTAAAGTTCACAATGTGAAGGTGTTCAGCAAGACCCCTGGGTAAAGGGCTCAACTACAACTTGAACTTTACCTTAGAAATGAAAACAGTGTAACCTAAACATCTGTACCCTCATATTAATCTGAAAAAACTAAAAACAGAAGCATGTATCAAATGGAGTCTAAACACCCCACAACTAAGAAACAAGCCATCCTTGGTCAGCACCGCCTTGTCCTGCATCAGCGCTCTTTCTGACCCTCTAAATCAGAGACAGCTCCGGCCAGGAGCCCAGACCCCGCCCTCAGCCCCCTGCTACTTTTGTGGGGATGTGAATGTTTTCTTCCATTACCCTATGACAGATGACATTGGGACATCTGAGTGGAAGGTTTTCCTTTTAAGGAAAGATCTTGTGTTTATTTGGTTTTTATTGTTAACATGTTTCTTTTCTTTCTTTCTTTCTTTCTTTCTTTTTTTTTTTTTTTTTTTTTTTTGAGACAGAGCCTCAAGCTGTTGCCCTGGGTAGAGTGCTATGGCATCACAGCTCACAGCAACCTCCAACTCCTGGGCTCAAGCGATTCTCTTGCCTCAGCCTCCCAAGTAGCTAGGACCACAGGCACCTGCCACAACACCCGGCTATGTTTTGGTTGCAGCTGTCATTGTTTGGCAGGCCCAGGCTGGATTCGAACCTGCCAGCTCAGGTGTATGTGGCTGGCAACTTAGCCACTTGAGCCACAGGTGCAGAGCCTGTTGACATGTTTCTTCTTCCTTCTTTTTCAATAAACCAAAGGTACAATTCACTGCTTAAAAAGGGAAGGGATGGTGGTGCGATTTCTTCAAAGGCATAATCTCAATAGTGAAAAATTATTACTTACATCTTCCATATTCATTGATCTCTCCTAATATCCCAACAGCCCCATGAAGTCAACAGATGTAATTATCCCCATTTTACAAAAAAGAACAGAAGGCTTGAAGGGTTGGGAGAGAGGGAAGTTTGGAGGAAGTCTACTAACCTTTACTGTCAGCTAGGTGGTTTACACACCTGAAGAGTTAGTATTGTTATTCTTCTCATTTCTATTAATATTATTTTTATTGACAAATCATGATTATATACACTTATAGGATACAATGTGATGTTTTGATCTATGTATACAAAATGGAATAATTACACGAAGCTAATTAACATACCCATCACCCCACAAAAACCTCTTATTTTTAATGATAAGATATTTGAAATTTACTCTTCTTTTGAAGTGTATAGTACATTATTATTGACTGTGGTCACTATGCTGTGCGACAGATCTCAAAACTTATTCCTGCTATGTATCTGAGATTTTTGTGCCCTTGGATCAACAACTCCCGACTCCCATTTTGACAGCACACAGAAGGCATTGGATGGTTCAAAAAGCAGGTTTCCTGCTGGACCCCTCCCTGTGTGCCCTTTCTCCTGCCTCACGGGAATAGTTCCCTCTGACACAAAATGATCCCCTGCCCACTCACCCCCCAGACACGTTTAGCGGATTACAAGAAAGGCACTCTCCACAGTTAAACAAGCAGATGAGCCTTTTCATCACAGCTGAATGTCCTTTAACAATCTGATGCCCACTCTCCTTCCCTGACACCTGGCCCCTGTCAGTCTCGTCTCCCTGTGAATGGAGGAGGCAGGCACTCTCCTCCCCACATCCTGAACAGCCCTGCAAAGCCGGGCTGGACACATTCCTCACTTTTAAGAAACTCTCCTTCTCCTTGAAGGTTCCCTATCTATCTCTCTTTTCTATCTTTATTTCTCTACTCTTTTTCCTCTCTTCTCTTTCTCAATCCTTCTCTCTTCTTTCTGTTGTCAATTATTCCTTTTTATTTCTCTCTCTCCTTCTCTCTCTTCCTCCCCCTGAATCTATTTCTCATTTCTCTTTTCCTCTCTCTCTCTCTCTCTTTCCCCAACCCCAGTCCTTCTATTGCTCTCTCTCAATCTCTCTATTTCCCTCCCTCTCTTCCTAACTCTGTCTTCTGGTTCTCTAGGAGGAGCTACCAGCAGTGAAGGCAAAGTTGAGGACAGCAGAATGAAAGCGGGGGAGGAAGGTCAAGGTGAGGTGCCAGAGAGAAAAGGAAGCCAGGACAGAGCACTGAGCAGGGCACAGCCAGCAGCAGTGTTAACGATCTGGCCAGATGTTCTCAGAGTGCTAGAAAATCTGTCAGTGCCACTCTGCCTGCCACTCTTCAGAGGGAGAAGTCTCTCGGTCTAAGGAGAGACGGGCAGAAGTCACCATGGAAATCCAGGAAGAATTGCATGCAGTTCCAGGCCCATTCCACGAACCCCCAAGAACGCTGCCCAGGCCACAGCGTCTTCTCCAGAGAAAAGCAAAAGGCCAGTTCTGCTGCAGTGTAAAATTATATGTTTGCCTAGTCCAAGGTTTTTCCTCTTCTGTAGGTCTGAGCCCCCAGCTGTAAGGCCCCTTAGTTGTTTCCTGACTGCATCTCTTTCCTGAGCCCCTGCGTTAGGAGAGACAAACTGGGGCCAATTGAAAGCCTGAATCAGGACCACAAGAAAAGCTCCTTTCCCGCGCAGGAGGCAGCAGTAAACTGCACTGGAACTGGCTGTAAAATCGCTGCTCTCTGCCTTTCATGTTTATCAACCAGCAAGCATTTGCCGAACACTCGCAACCTGCCAGAAAGTGTGGTAAGAACGTATTCTCTGGCCTCAAACAGCTGAAGATGAGACCAGCGTAAGAAGGCACTGAATAAACTGAAAAGCAGAGCGCAGAGCCCGGGGCCGCCACTGCTCTGCCCGCTCACCATCACGGTCACGGCAGGACCGTGGTTGTACAGCTGCAGCGACACTGGTTTTGACACCTCCGCTGCTCCCCCTCCACATCCTCCAGCTCCACTCCAGCCTACAGTCCTTCCCAACACCACTCTAGAATTTTTCAAAAGGGGGATCAGGATGCAAAAAGACACAATTGTAAGGCCTTCCAATAACCGCCTTCCGTGGCTATTTGCCATTCTCAACTCTGGTAGAAGCGGGAAGGGGAGCTAAAATTGGAACTGAAATAAAGATGCAGTCCAGGTGGAAAACTAGAGAGTATACTGGGTCACTCTCCTACAGCAGGCTTCTCTGCCTTTTCTTCCTTAACAGCCTTTGTTCTCTATGCTGGGACTGCCTTACCCATAATGCTACTAAGCGACACTAATTATTCGCACCCACGCATGAGCAAACCACACGCTAGGCTGTTTTGCTTGGACAAGGTTCTGGTTATCAACTGCTGCATAACAAACCATCCTCAAACCTAGTAGTATAAAAACAACCATTTTATTATGTGCACTGATTCACAGGGTTGACCTTGGGAGAGAATACAGCAGGGATGGCTGGCCTCTGCTCTCTGAAGTCTGGGGCCTTGGCAATGAATACTGAACCAGTTGAGATCATCTCAAGGCTTCATCACTCACATCTGACACATAAATTGTAATGAATGGAAGGCTGGCTCAGCTGGAATTGCCAACCAAAGTGCCCATATGTGGCCTCTTCACATGACTTGAGTTTCCTCATGGCACGAAGATGCTGGGTAGTCAGCTTCTTACATAGCTCAGGAATCCAAGAGCAAGTGTTCCAGCAAACAGGAAAAAAAAAGCTAAGTGGCTTTCTTTGAACTAGCCGTGAAGTCACATGGTGCCACTTCTATAGTCCTCTATTGGTTGAAGAAGTCGCACCCAATTCAAAGGACAAGGACAAAGACCTCACCCTCAAGGGGAAAAGTGTCAAAGAATCTGAGGCTGTATTTTACACCATTATCTTGTTTAATGCACACTCTAATCTTTTAAGGAAGTACAAGTATTGCCCCATTTTACAGATGAGAACACTGAGGTTCAGGAAGGTTAAACGAGCCATGGAATAAGATGCAGCCCTGCTCCAAAGCCTGTCTGCTGACTATACTCACGGTCTGTCTGATGCTCTCCTGTCTTGTGATGCTCCCAAAGTCCCTGCAGCTCAAACTCAAGGACCCCTCTTCCCTCACCTCTATCTGTTGGCCTGTCTGCTCTGAATTTTCTTCTTCTCTGGGAGTAGCCAGTGACACTCCCTTCTCGGCTCCATCTTCACCAGCCTGTGGCCCCGGAAGGCAGCACCCCAGGTTCCACCAGGGTCTTCAGGCTCTACTAGTCCAGAGCAGGACTGTCCTTCGTCCTGTGGAACCCTCACTGCCCATGGCCTCTCCCATCTGGTTATCAAAACCCCACCAGTGTCTGAATACTTACACATTATTATGACATACATGTAAGAAAATGAAGATTTTAGAAAAACAAATGGGAATACAGTAAAAATATTTTCAGCATGAAATAAAATGACCAAGGGTTACTAGCTAATAGAAAGAGATCATAGAAGTCAATAAAACTAAGATCGCAATGGATGGGCAGAAGGTAAGCATAGTTACACCTTTACAAAAGAAAAATACAAATATATTACAAACATTTGAAAATCAAAAGAACTAAAAATAATTATATGATACTTTTACCCTATATTTTGCAAAGATTCTTTTTTTGTTGTTTGTTTGTTGAGACAGAGTCTCATTCTGTTGACCTGGGTAGAGTGCTATGACATCATAGCTCACAGCAGCCTCAAACTCTTCAGCTCAAGTTATTCTCTTACCTCAGCCTCCAAAGTAGCTAGGACTACAGGTGCCCACCAAAACACCTGGCTAGTTTTTCTATTTTTGGTAGAGATAGGGTCCTAGCTCAGACTGGTCTTGAACTCCTAAGTTCCAGAGATCCACCAACCTTTGCTAGGATTACAGGAGAGAGCCACTGTCTCTGGCCTTTGCAAAGATTCTTAAAATAAGAATTCCCAAATTGATTTCTAGAAAAATCATTTTAAATTATGCTCATATTTCATTCATGTTCCAAAAGCATCTCCCTGAATTGCAGCAATCAGGAAAGACTACCTGGAGGAGGCTAGAATGGGGACTTTAAAAGGTAGTGTGTCTTAGCTACCCTTCTACATTTGCATTTTTGTGAATGTTTTTTAAACTCATAGAATTTAAATTCTGTTTAAATTTACCTATAAAGATTTGACCCACCAGTATGTATAAAAAAGACACATAAGCTACTTGGAAGCTGAGGCAGGAAGAGTTTGAGGTTGCTAAGAGCTATGATGCCATGGCACTCTACCCAGGGCAACAGAGTGAGACTGTCTCAAAAATAAAATAAAATAGGTACATAACAAATTCAGCCCTCTTCTTCAAATCCAAAGGTTCTATTGGGCAATTTAATGGGCCATTAAAATATTCTGGAGAAAGACAATGGTTTAGTGACTGTAATGAAAGGAAGGAGAACCCGTCCTGGATTCTGTCCGTAAGGAATTTACCATAATTTCAAGCCCAGTGGCTCTACAACCACAAAGTCAGAAGTATGTCACTAGATCAGAGCCAAAAATAGGTGCTATGTCATTAAAAAGGCAAAAATGCAAATCACAGATTGGAAGATGTTGTTTACAATTAGCATATATCCCACTAGGGACTCCTGCCCAAATGTCCTACCAGCCCAGGAGAAAAAGGCAAAAGATTAAAACAGAAACTTCACAAAGAGGATATTCAAAAAGATGATGAACATTTGAAAAGATGCTCAATTCTTTAGTTATTAGAGAAAGGCAAAATAAAACCATGAGATATCCCCACACCCCTCACCACAATGACTTAAAATTAAAAACTCGTAATGCTAAGTGTTGAGAAGGTTGTGGAGAAGCTACAATTCTGATACACAGGCAGTATAAGTGTAACGTTGTACAATCTGATTGGAAAATTGTTGAGTAGAATCTACTAAAGCTGCATTCATGAATATCCTATGACCCAGCAATTCCACTCTTATGTGTGTGTGTGTGTGTGTGTGTGTGTGTGTGTGTGTGTATTAAATGCTCCAACTTCCTTATCCCTCACCCCACTCACTTTGTTAGTAGAAAAGAAGTGAAGCAAGCAGGGCCTTTCTACACAGTGTTCATTCAAATGCAGCCTTCTTTGAGGGCCCCTGTGTAGGAAGAGTGGAAAGGCAGGCCTTCCCTTCCAAGAGAGTCATCTCCAGGTCTACCCAGGACTGAGAAACTAGGTCACCAGACTAACTCAGGAGGCCAGGAAATGAAAGACATTCAACCATTGGTCCCAGACTACAATGGTGACAGCCACTTCACATTCTGCTAATTCCATCACAGAACATGGTGCCAATGATCTACTGTGCAGAAGAGTCTGCCTTTACCCATCACCAACTTTCAGTGACCAATAATAACCAAATTCATAATTTTGTAAATTAAGGCTGCGATAATATGGAAATTACTCCACCAGAGTAAGAACGCCTAGATGGAGGCCTTAAACAATGAAAAGAAAAATTAGAAAAATGCCTCCTCTGCATAAGGGATGAAGGTAGTTATTTTCTTCTACTACGCTTCCCTAGGTAATTTCTATTTTGGAAAAATAAACCCTGACAAAGGAGAAGGCAAATTTTCCCAAGATTGTCCCCAGGCTGTTTTGGTGGGTGGTCCTCTCTCAGCAGTTGGGTAATCCAGAATGATCCTAGACAAGTCAGAAGGGAGCAAGTCTGTAATGAAGCCAAGAAGTAACCCCCCACCCCCCTTCCCAGGAGAAGGGAGCCAGTGGGTAATTGTGAGGCTGGATCCCCTATTATCTGCATGGTGGGTTTGTTCCAGTAATGGGGTGGGAGGAAAGATGGAACTCAGAGTTTTTTGTTATCCTTATTTGGTTTATTTTTCCTTCAAAAAAAAAAAAAAAATGGAAGGCATCCGATTTTGAACACAGAAAATGAAACATGAGGAGATTCTAATAACAATGCTTAGGCATCAAAACAGGACCGTGGCCTGACGGCGGAAGAGAACCTCTAGAAACACTGGGCACAGGCCCTGGCCTGCAGATCTCCGCCCAGGGCTCACTGAGGAAGGGAAAGCCGGGGCTGGCCTCGGGGCCTTGGCTAAGGCTGGAAGACCAGCCTTAGAATGCAGTATCTGTCCCCTCAGCCCTGCCGGCCCTCTGGCCAGGCTGGAGTCAGCTCAACTTGTCCCAAGCTGAGGAAGCGACGCCGCTGGAGCCGAGTCTCAGGACTCCCTATCCCTCTGAGCTCTCTCCTCTCCCCACCCTAAGCCGTCTGGGGGTTGTCAAAACCTCACTTCATCCTGAAGTGCACGCATGGTGCAAACGATCCTCAACGAAGGATAAGCCCTATTTTCCTTCGGACACAGAAGGCTCTGCCCTCAACAAGCCTGCAAACCAGTTCTATTGTCGTGATTTGGGTGCATAAAAGCTCCGCCCTCCGTAGTGATAGTCATCCGCAAGCTTCCCCTCGACGGGTGGTTTCTGCGTGTTTTTTAGTTTCCGATCTGACCGACCCCAGGTCCTAGCCCCCCACCCCGCCACCTTCATCCTGGCCCCTGCCTCTCGTTCCCACCCTCCTGGGTCCCCAGAGAGCCGGTGGCCCCGAGCCGCGGGCTCTGTGCGTGACCCCGAGCGGAAGGGCCCCAGTCTGGGTCCTAATGCGGGTGGCGTCTCCCTTGACAGGCGGCGTTTGGGGACAACAGCGGGGACGCGAGATAAGGTGACATACCAGAGCAGATTTGGTGCGCGAGCTGATACTCTGCCGACAGGAAACGCGGAGCTATTTAAAAGACCCTATCGATTACTTTATCTTTCCTGGGGGAAAGCTTCTTGCCGAGAGACAAAAGATGTTCCCTACCTAAAGATACAAGGCCACACAACGGAGGGTCTGCGCGAGAGACGCCGGGTTAGGGCGCGGGGCGCGCACAGGCACGTCCACACCGCGGAGTGCGCAAACACTCGTGTGCCAAGAACGGCTCTGCGCAGAGGGCAGCAGGGGGCACTTCGCAGTATCGTCTGTGTCCTTGGAAAGATTTTTGGCCGTGTGCACGTAAAACATGCACACACAGAAAGTGGCTGTGCACTTAGGTACTTGCCTGTGAACTGTGTCGTTTCAGCAAATTTAAATCGCACCACTATGCACGTTCGAAGCGAGCTGCTGGTCGCTGTGAACGTATTCCGTAGATGTATGTCTAAAACGTAAACGCTCCCTCCACTGTGCTCCTTTTAAGGGCTTGAATGTCTACAACAGTCATGTGTACACTTAAAGTATGGACGTGTCAACACAACCCTTCATAGTGCCGTCAGTTTGTGTTTGAATTCCCGCACGTCGCCAATTTGTTGGAAGCGCAGAATGCCGTCTGTGCTATCCGCCTGTTGAGCCCGAATTTGCTCCGAATCCCTTACTTTTGGCCTCCGGGTCACCTGCTCTATGACACAGGAAATTTTGATTGAACTGAATTGTTTGGAATCGAAATTTTTCTTGTGTAGCAATTTGCCGGCTACCGGTTCACAACTTGCTCCGTTCGGCAGTGGAAACTTCTCAGCCTTAATAAAGAACAGGTTGGAACAGACAGTGGGTCGGGAAGAAAGACGCCGGGAAATGAGAGGTGGCGACTCTGGTAGGTCTGATCGCCCGCTGACCGGCCATGTCCAGCCTAATTTCAACACTGTCCAGGCCACAGCAACCCAGAGGGAGAAGCTCTGGGGGCCGAGGCCCGGCTTTCAGCCGAAGCCGGGGAGGCCGCACAGATCTGGGTGCGACTTTTCAGCTCTTTGGGAGGGACAGCTTACGACCCCACCCCTCCGCAGCGCTGCAGTCGCCCCGCTAGTCTCCCCAGTTTGGGCACAAGCAGGCCGCCGTTTGCCCAGCTCGCCTCTTCCCAAACCCGTGCGCCCACGCGGAAGTTTCTTCCAAAGCCGCCGCCTCGAGCTTCATATTCGCGGGGCAGGTTTTCCTCTTCACCACGTTGGAAATCCTTGCCCATCTGACTCAAATATCACCTGATTTTTCCAGTTGTGACTTCCAGCGACGGGATCCTGAGACTGCTTCCAGCGTCCTGGGTCACCTGGTCCTGCCTCTCCGCGCGGTTTTGGCTGAAGTGCTTTGCAGCAGTCGGGGGAGAGGGGGTGGGACGTATCAGCCACCAGCCAGAGCCGGAGGAGAAAAGAGGAAGAAATTAACGCGAAAGAACAACCGGAAGTTTGAAAGCGACTCCCTCTGATCTGACAAACCTGCCAAATCTGACAAACCTTAATACGAGTTTTAAAGCAGATCATATCCACTGATCCGGGATAAATTCGGTTTTAGAAACATACCCCCCAGAGCCTAACAAAAGTGACTTATATTAAGAAACAACAAAAATTGGCAACAGCAAAAATGTAAAGGAGTCTGCAAAACATTGTTGCTCTCAGAAAAAAAAAAAAATGCATCCTATAACATGATTTAAATTTGCAGGATGTAGTTTTAAAACCAGTGGCAGCCTGGGGGGTGGAGATTAGCAGGAAGGGGAGACAAAGCCTTGTAGGGTGATGCAAATGTTTTTATATCTTGATTCCCGTGGTCCTTATGCCAGGCCTATCCCTGTGTCAAGGTGCATTGATTAATCACACTTGTTCTAGGAATGTTACATTTCAATAAAGTAGATTTTAAAACTAAGTAAGTCCAGTAACCACTTTGCCTTTGAGCAAGGAAAATGAATGAGTGGGCAAGAGGCCTGAGACATTTTATATAGTACCCGCCTTTATAAGTGTATGTATTGTTTTTATTTTTGAACTACTTGTTCAAAAATAACTGTTAAGGAGTCCAACAGAAGCAGGAACAAGTGACACTTGTGCGCCTCAGCCCAGGGATAAGAAAAAGCACAGGCTATGCAAGCTCATAAAATATTTTGGAAAGGAAAGTATCTTAAACTTTGTTTTATTTATTTATTTGTGGTTTTGTTTTGTTTTGTTTTGTTTGTTTTTCTCGTATGTTTAACACCAACGAGAACAGAGGACCCAGAACTTTTCTGGTGATTACCTGTGGTGCGGGTGGCCGTCATGTCCTCAGGGACTCCTGGGGCTGGCCCCCCACGGGAAAGCCGCCAGAGGAGCAGACAATAGAAGGGTTCCAGACATTGAGTCCCGGCTGAGGAGCACACACAATCCCGCTTGGAGCAAAGAGGAAGTGGTGCGCTTCGCTGCCAGGGAAGTCCAGACCCTGGCATGCATGCTCTGGGACTTCAGAGATGAAAGGGGTCAGCCTGCGGAGTGAGGCCTCTAGTGGCCTAAGGCCTGAGGCTGCGCTGCTGCTCCCTCCGGAGTTTCAGTGGCGCCCACCTCTTTGTGTAGCCGGCAGAGTCTGGGACCAGTGGCTGTAAGGGTCCCGAGTGTGTTTGGGGAAGCCAGGTATGAAATCCTTCCATTTGCATCCTCCCACCCTTCAAGACAGGGAAAAGTGACTTTGACCTTGTTAGGACATATTCCAGATCTGATTACCAATTCAGGGCTCCTTCAGAGGTTTTCAGAGCTTAGTCCTCAGGAGAAAATGGACAGTGGGCCCAAGGCCAGGGGCAGGAAAATCATTAATAGGAGCTGCCAAACACTGCTGGTCTGGGTACAAGACCGGGGTGGGGTGACCAAGCCCAACAGCCAGCTTCATCTCCCCACTTTGCCAGGCTACTCACAGGAACCAGACTTCTGGCACCTTCATTCAGGAAGCCAGCACATTGATTAGTGTGGGGGAGCTGTACCTCCAGTAACCCCAAGACTTAGACCTATTTCCAGGGTGGCCCCTGCGATTGAGGCATAAAAGTCAAGGGAGGATCTTGGGGATAAATTTGCCAGGACCCTTGAGGTCTTCTTCCCGTAATGCTGGACAAGGGCCACCCTTACTCCCCCCTCTCTGGGGCTCTGCTGACCACCTACTCACTCGTCCTATACAGATGGCTTCATTCCAGTCCCTTCAGGGAGATTTAATCAGCCACCTGTCCCAAACAGTACACACCTTTGATTCTTAAAATCCAAGGAGATTTTAAAAAAAAAAACAAAAAAATCCAAGATGAAACCGGAGTCGAGAAATTTGCATTTTTAATACATACCCCAGAGAATTCTGGCCTAAAATATGCTGCCCCCAAAGTAAAAAGGAAACTGTTCAAAAAATGTGCTAAGGAAAGTGTCATGATTTATTTATTTTTGTTTGTTTGTTTTGTTTTATTTTATCATGATTTATTTCTGACCTACCATCCAGTTTTCTTCCCTTCCAGTTTTCAAAACCATTTTATCCACCCTCCAAAAGAACTCATGGATTTTTAGAACCACATATGTACATATGCCCGTGTTTAAAACACAAATTCTACACCTTAATATATCTTAAATGTATCCATAAGAATACATATAAATATAACAGATTCTTTCTTATGGCCTCTGGTCTTCTGTTCTATTGGTATAACAATTTTTTTTTGACTAGTTCCCAAAGATGGATACATTGAGTTTTTTAAATAGCGTTTTGATTCTTAAATAATTAAAAACTACAATGAGTATACTTTGCAAATGTGTGACACCTATACAATAGAGTCTTAGAAGCAAAAACATTTGTTTAAAAAGCTTATGCAATTTTAGTTTTGACAGTACCAATTGCTCCAAAGAGGTTTACCAATTTACATGTCCAAGCAACAATGTAAAAGAGTAACTGGGCAATCATCAAACTTTTTGATCCTTGTCAATCTGATAAGTGAAAATATTTGCCTCTCCAAGATTTTGCCTAACAAATGCAATCCGTGCAATCTGCTTTATTGTACCCTCAATGAATCCCCAATAATAAAAAAAAAAAGGAAAAAAGGAAATATTTGCCCTCATGTTTTAACCTGCATTTCTTTATTTTTATTTCTTTTCCTTTTCTTTTTTAACAGCAAGATTCTACTACTCTTGGCCATTGTTTCAATTGTTTTGTTGTATCAATTTCTTATTGGTTTACAGGAACTCTTTCCATATTGTGGAAATCAGTTTTCTGTCATGTATTTCTAGCAGTTTTCCCCTTCGTGTAGCCTTATCTTTGATTCTATTTATGGTATTTTTTACTATGGTATTCTTTCTTATTTCTATGAAATCAAGTTTATATAATTCACCTTTTATGGTCTCTAGCTCTCTTGTTCTCCTTGTCCACCCTCCCAAATACTCAGAACCCTACAAATAATTTTTTTAATTCTCTATAGCACTTTTATTTTTCATTTGGTAGGTTTAAATTTTAATCTATCTGAAACTGAATGTATGTGGTGTAAGACATACATTTGGCTAACTTCACTTTCACTTTATTTTGAAAGTTTATTGTTGCATCAGCCATGCCCCCTAAAATAGCACAATATGACAACTAACAGAGACATTTGCTCATCTTAACCAGTTTTGTTTTGCAGGTTAGACAACCAGCAACATGCCTCTCCACCCATCCCCATTGTATAGTGAGTTCAACCTGATATGTTTTCTAGGATAGCCCAGCTAGAAAGGGATCTTCAGAATACCTAATGCCACCAAGGAGACAAACACAAAACTGGGTATCAGAGAGGAAAAAGGACATACTCAAGGCCAGCCAGTTGATGAAGAGACTAAACTAGAACCACTACAGACTCATAGTCCAGTACTCTCCCTGGTACAAGTCTGCCTCCTTTAAGGTCTGTGTGTCTTGTGCTATGCAACCCAGCCCCCAATGCACAGCGGGCATCCAATATGTGTGTGGGGATGGAGGAAATCAGGCCAAGCACCAGGTAGTGACTAGGCTATGAGTCACTTGGAAGCTAGGAGAAAGTTCTGGCCCGTGTTTTTAGCCACAGACACAGACACACGCGCGCACACACACACACACACACACACACACACATGCACACAGTATCCTCCAGCCAGACTGACCTGCTCTTCCCCTCCATGGGCTGAAGGCTCTTCCTATGGCCCAGCAACTTTCAAACATAGCTCTTAAATCAGCTGGGGGTGGGCAGTGGCTTCCTGCCAGTCTTAGCTGAGTATAGCAGGGGCCATACCCTGGGGCAAAGGAAGCCAAAAGCCATACAGATAATAGGGAACCTGGGGACATGCAGTTAGTATTTCTAAGGATCTGCTCAGACTGCAGAAATCAGGACTGGTAACATAATTTGTGGGCTCAATGCAAAATTTAAATGTGGGGCCTCTTGTTCAAAAATTATTAAGAATTTTTTTTTAAAGGGCCAAGCATGGTGGTTCACTCCTGTAATCATAGCACTCTTGGGAGGTCAAGGCGACACACCAAACTCAGGAAATGGAGACCAGCTAGAGCAAGAGTGAGACCCCATCTCTACTGAAAATAGAAAAAATTAGCTGGGCGTTGTGGTGGGCACCTGCAGTCCCAGCTACTCAGCTACTGGGGAGGCTGTGACAGGAGGATTGCTTGAGCCCATGTGTTTGAGGTTGCTGTGAGCAAGGTTGACGCCACAGCACTAGCCTGGGTAACAGAGTGAGACCCTGTCTCAAATAATAATAATAATAATAATTTAAAAAAATAAAAATTTCAAGACAGCAGCAGCAGAATACCAATCCAAGCCTAGGCTTTATGAGAATTCACTGCACAAGCAGCTTGCTCATGAAGCCAACCTTAAGGGAAGGATAGGGTTAATTATGGGGGGAGGAGAAGGAGGGTTCATCCCTAGGCCTCTAAAGGTTTAGACTGAAATAAACTAGAAGATTATTCATAAATTAATGACAGCCAAATGCTAGAAAGAACCCAAATGTCCACCAACTGATGAATGGATAAACAAAATGTGGTACATCCATACAATGGAATATAATTCAGCCATTAGAAGGAAAAAAGTACAGATACACGCTACAGCATGGATGAACCTTGAAAACATTATGCTAAGTGAAAATGCCAAACACAAATGGCCACATATTGTATGATCGCATTTGCATTAAGTGTGCAGAACAAACAAATCTATGGAGACAGAAAGTAGATTAGTGCTTGTCTAGGGCTGGGAAGGTAGGGGAGGGGTGTGGTGGTGTGGCTAAAGACTACAGGTTTCTTTTAGGGGGTGATAAAACTGTTCTAAAACCAGTTAGAGTGATTTTCATACAATTCTGTGAATAACTAAAAATCATTGGCTTGTATACTTTTTTTTTTTTTTGAGACAGCTTCTCACTCTATCGCCCTAGGCCCAACGGATCCTTTTGCCTCAGCTTCCCAAGTAGCTGGGACTATAGGCGCCTGTCACAATGCCCTGATAGTTTTCCTATTTTTAGTAGAAAGGGTCTTACCCTTTCTCAGGCTGGTTTCTAACTCCTGAACTCAAGCAGTCCACCCACTTTGGCCTCCCAGAGCACTAGGATTATAGGCCAAACCACCTAGTCCCACCCCTACTTGAATACTTCTTTTTTGAGATAGAGTCTCACTATGTGGCCTTCTGTAGGGTCCTGTGGCATCACAGCTCACAGCAACCTCAAATTCTTGGGCTTAAGTGAGCCCTAGGATTATAGGCCAAACCACCTAGTCCCACCCCTACTTGAATACTTCTTTTTTTTTAAGATGGAGTATCACCATATGGCTTTCTATAGAGTGCTGTGCTGTCACAACTCAAAGCAACCTCAAATTCTTGGGCTTAAGTGATTCTCTTGCCTCAGCCTCCCAAGTAGCTGGGAATACAGGTGCCTGCCACAATGCCAGGCTATTTGTTGTTGTTGTTGTTGTTTAGCAGGCCTGGGCCAGTTAGAACCCACCAGCCTTACATGTGGCCGGAGTCCTAACCACTGAGCTACGGGTACCGAGCCTATTTGAATACTTTAAATGGGTGAATTATAATGGTTATATCTCAATAAAGCTATTACCAAAAAGAGGAAAGGAGAGAGGAGGTGGAAGGGGAGTGAGCTGAGTGGGAAGACAGTCTCTCTCTCTCTGCAGGAAGTCTCTTGGGGACACCAGGCATCTCAACTCCAACAGCCTTGGTCCTCTTCGCTTGCCTTGTACCAGGTGTGGGTGAGTAGGAGGGTCTCACTTTCTCTCCAGCTGGCAGGGCTCTAGGCCGCAGCAGCGACATGCCACAAAAGAGAAATCTCAGCTCTGGAGTCAGGTCTGGGTTGGAATCCAGACACCTCTCACTGTCAGTCCCATGGATGTGACCTTGAACAAGTCGCTCCACCTCTCTGAGCCTCATTCTCCTCAGCCACGCCATCAGGATTAGAGGGTCGGCGATCACATCTGAGAGCCCGCGGCATACCCAGTGGACGCTCAAGAAATCGAGCAGTGAGGTGGGGTGGGCGCCTGCTGAGCCGCCTGAAGGACGCGCGTCCCGCGGGGGCAGCGCAGACTGTTCTCCAGCCAAGAGCGAGATCTGCAGCTCAGAGTCGCCCCCGCCCCCAACCCCGGGCTAGGAAGGCAGCCAGGGCTGCGGAGGGGCCCCGCAGCCCGGCCGGGAGCCGAGGCGAGGGCCGGGAGTCCGGCCTGCAGCCGCCGCTGCTCATCCATCAGCGGGACGAAGAGCAGAGTCGCGCCCTGCGCGCTCTGTTTGCTTTCTCGCCAATTATTGCCGCGCCGCAGCTCCTTTGTTGATACAGTAGTCCGAAAAAGTGCTAATGTTCATTTATCAGGGGGCCCGCCGGGGACTCCCACGAGTTGCGATTCTTCCGAAAATATAAACACGGGACGAGCGTCCCAGACAGAAACCCCCATCTGTTTCCCCCGCGCGGGCGGAGAGCGAGGCGTTGTTGAAGATAAAGCCGCGGATAACGCCGCCTGTCTCCAGTGGACGTCTCCCCGGCGCATTAATGACATTCCGGGTGATAGTTCCAGCTTATCTTTCAATTAATCATATATACCTTTTGCGGCCAGCCCTGCTGATTGCAAGAAAGCGGGACCAGCTCCGGCCTCGCCGATCTGAATTAATAATAATTTATTTGCGTAGAAGGCGTTCGTTCGAACCACCCTGGAATTTGGCTCATCTAAAGTGCCAACTCTTTAAAAGGCAAGGAAATAGGTGCATAGATTTTAGATCTCTCCCGTCTCCTTTTGTCTCTCTCTGTTTGTTTGTCCTGCTAGTTTGGTCAAAGAGCCGCTTAGAGAGGCGGCCAGGTTGGGTGAGCCGCCCTTGGGAAGAACGACGCATCCCTTCTGGGGACAGAGAATCAAATTTCTTCCCACCCAACCCCCCAACCATTGCAACTTCTATTTAAAGCAGAAAAAAAAATGTAGTCAGTCAAAAAACCGCGAGGAGTGCAAAGAAAAGTTGAAAATTGCACTTGGACCTTTGTCTATGGAAACCAGCATGGGTCGTCTCAATTTTGATTTTCCGCGTATTTATTCGTTTTTGCCCCATTTCCTCTTTCCCGCCACACCAAGGACTTTTTTGAAGTCAAGATAAATTATTGCCGGATTCACAGAAGGAACAGAAGGAAGAAAAGTCCCTGATTTTATCCAAATAGGGAGGATTCTTTCCTTCCCGCTTTGTGACACCTGACCCTCAAGTCTGTCAGTTCTGAGAACCTTGCTGAAAATAGGAGATAAATCTTGTGTCCCCTTGATTTGCAAAGAAACAAAATAAATGCTGATTTTTTTTTTTTTTTGTCTCCAGAACTATCTTTAAGAAAAAAAAATAAAAAACAGGGATTCCGGATGTAGCCTCAATGTCCCCCCATTAAACGGTAATATTTCAGGCGTCGGTTCACACTAATCTTTCAAACTGTCATCGCGAGCCGCCCGGCCAGCAGATTCACTTAACAGTCTCCCAGGACCCTCGCTCGGAGGTCTTTTCAGCGAGACGTTTAATTGAATCGGATGTGGCTCGTTTGCCAGACGTCACCGCCCGGGTGATAGGCATCCTCTCCCACCCCCCAAAAACAATCTTCAAAGGCGATGCAGACCCCCAGGCCAGGTTAGTTTAGGGCAGTAACTGTGAGGCGGCCAAAAGCCACAGCAGCCAGGAAGGACCGCAGAAGGGCAGCGGATCCCTAGAGAGAGAATCCGGACTGCGAGATGGAAAGCAGGGGAGATGGAAGGGTTCCTGGAGCTTTAGAGCTTCACATTTGGAAAAAGGCCTTCTCCTCAGTCTAGGCTAACAGTTCCATTCTGGAGTCGCCCCTGGAAGGAAAACTCTAGGCGAGATTTAGGCGCGGCTGCCGGGGCCTGTCACTGACCAATGGCGCCTGGAAGCCAGGGAGGGTCAGGACACCGAGCTCTAGGACTGCTCCTGCACTCAAGCTCAAAGGCCTAAGGCCCTGGGAGTGTGGATATAACGAAGTGCAGGGGTGTCCCAAGGTCATTCTAGTATTTGACTTCCTTCCTCTGGGTACTGACCAACAGCGCACTCAAAACTCACATTCTAGACAGACACCATTTTGTCCCTGTGCTTGGGGGTTTCCTCCTCACCTTGAACACCCGTTCCTGTGCCCCCTGGAAAGAAGTGGAATCGTTATCTAGCCTTTGACCCTGACCTTCATTTATTCTACTCCAAATGCCTTTTCCATTCACAGCTACACAAGGAGCTGAATCCTCCACATCTCCATTCCACCAAGTCCATGGCGCCAGGACTGTGCCTTCCTCACACAACTTTGGGTTGCCGGATATCAACACTTTTCCAGTGATAAGCCTCACCACCCCAGTGCTAGAGTAAGGGACAGGCATCCTTAACCTGGGACCCCTCTGCCTGCCCCCACCTTCCGTGAAATTGGGCACCAAGCAGAGCTCCTCCCAGGGGTGTAAGGAGAAGGCCTTAAAACTTTCATCAGCTCCCCCAAGGAGTATTGGGACCTAGAGGACTGCAGCCCAAGAGCACAAGATCTGGTCATGCAGCTTGTGCTCTGAACCCCTGGCAGAGTGGTCTCACAGAAGTGCCCTACTTTACTGACCCTGGCTAAAAATGATGCCCCACTTGCCCAGCCCTTCCTCCCATGTGCCAATGGTGCCTCCAGAGTGAGCTGGCCCAGAGGCTTCAGGGAAATCTTGGCCAGGCTGGACTCCAAAAGGCCGCTGCCTGCCTGAGAGCTAAACCTGAGCTGGGGCCCTGAGGCCTTGGGCCTGGCACAGCCCTAAGGGCCTTGCTGCTAGACCGGGTGGGGAGGGAAGGAAAGATGCAGGGTTGGTGGGCTCTTGCCCTTCCTCAGGCAAAACAAGGAAGCTGGTATCTGGGGCAAGAAGATAGTTTCTCCTGGGTAACTGAACTTGCCATCTGGGATTCTGGATTTGTTGCATTATTAAGGGGAGAGTCATTCCCCTAGGAGAGTACTAGCAATGAACGGTGCCCCCTGGAGTTGTGCAGGTATAGCCTGCACTACTGCCTGAGGTGGCTACTCCTACCCATAATCACCCAGTTTGCCCTTTCTCTCAACTTGACTCACTCAGGAGCCCCCAGGGAAAAGCCAAACAGAACCTCATAATTGTCCAGAATGTCCCCTCCTCCCATCAACCAAACCAAACCCTGTCCTCCAGCTTCTTCCCCTGTTCAGTCTCTACTCAATCCCACACACCTTCAGTAATAAAGCCTCACTTAAAATAATTCCTCTCCCTCAGCTTCCCACCCTGTCCTTCACTCTCTCATTCTGTTTGGGGTGCTGTGAAACATTTCTTCAAATCCCAGACCCACCCACCCCTGCCCAGAGGCCTAACTCAGAGAAGAATGAGGATCCTTTCCTGGGAATGCACCTTGCTAGGGGTTTTCAAGCTCATATTTGGGAGCAATCTCAGGCTGCAGGAGCAAAAGAAGAGCCTTCCAAATGCATCGCGGCCCCTTTAAAAAAGCTAGGCAGGATTTTTTTTTTTAACCATATGACTATATTAGGTGACACTAAACTGGCTCATTGCTCCTGTCATCGAGGCCCTGGCCCAATGACAGGCTGAGTCCCCCTCCTCGGGACTGGTCCCGCCTCTCCTGCCCCTGGTGCTCAGCGCTACCTGCTGCCCCACCACATCCAGAGCAGGAAGGAGGGTGCGCGGGCAGGCGGCGGGCACCATGCAGGGAGCCTGCCGGGGGCCGAGGGCAGCGCTGCTCTCTGCTGCCCACCTGGTGCTGTGAGACTGGCGCTGCCACCATGTTCCCCAGCCCTGCGCTCACGCCCACGCCCTTCTCAGTTAAAGACATTCTGAACCTGGAGCAGCAGCAACGCAGTCTGGCCACCGCCGGGGAGCTCTCTGCCCGCCTGGAGGCCACCCTGGCGCCCGCCTCCTGCATGCTGGCCGCCTTCAAGCCCGAGGCCTACGTGGGGCCAGAGACCGCAGCGCCCGGCCTCCCGGAGCTGCGGGCAGAGCTGGGCCCAGCGCCTTCGCCGGCCAAGTGCGCCTCTGCTTTTCCCACCGCCCATGCCTTCTACCCCCGTACCTACGGAGACCCCGACCCGACCAAGGACCCTCGAGCTGATAAGAAAGGTGAGGAGGAAACCACAAGTCCTCTCTTTCCTCCCGGGTCACTTTTGTTCCCAAACCCGCCGCGGATAAACTCAGGCCCCGGGAGAGGAGATGCGCGCCCCTGAGCCAAGGGCTCGGCACAGGGGGCTCGAACGCAAGTGTGAGGAGGTTGTCGCGAGGGCCCCGGCGCGTCCACTAGAAGTTTAGAGGAAATACCGATTTGAAAAAATCAGAAATAAGAGACCAAAAACACTTTTTTCCACCTAACAATGCCCCAGGCAGCTTCGGCCATGCTTTTGGTTGTTACTAAGTTAAGCGATAGGTTTGTGGCAGACAGAATAGAGAAATAGACCATCTTTGTATCAGAACTTTTAAAATCTGTGTTGAATTTATGAGTCTTTTTGAGGATCTGAGGATAACTGCCAGACAAAATGCTACTCACCAGACATGCTTTTGTGCGTAATTTGGAGGAGAGTCCTGGCCCTTCTGTAGCTCATCCTTACTCCTTCCTCGGGTTTCTGAGGCCTTTCTTCCTCTGTGCCAGGCGAGTCGGGGTAGGGAAACAACAGTCTTGATTTTAAAATGGGATAATCAGGAGTCTGTCTTAGCGTTATTTTTCCTGCACAATTTCCTATCGTTAGGTTTCTCCGTGAAAATGTTAGAAATGTGTAGCAGCAGAAGGCGCGGGGGAGTGGAAGTGCTGGATTCAGAAAGCGGGCAGATACTCACAGGCCATCCCAGGGTCGGGGAGGGAGGCCTGGCCGGCCGCGGAACTGACCTGCTGGAAAGGCCGCGGCCCTACGCGAGGTCTGCGCTAACCCTAGAGGCCGCGGGCGCCAGAGGAAGGGTCCGCTTTGAGCCCGGAAAGGACTCCTAGTTGTGTCTGGGAGCAGAGAGAAGGTCCAGAAACTTGCGGGCGGGCACGGCGACTAGAATTGATCACTACCAATTAGAGTTCAGCTCAAGCGAGTGGGCAGGGAAGGTTCCAAGGTCGCTTGCCCACCCTTGGCTTCTTGGAAGCTGCTCAATCCCTAAGGCCGCTGCCCGGGAGCCTTCGATCACCAAACCAAGGCCTCTTGGCCTTCAGCTTCTTCATTCCTTAATTTTGAGACAATGCGACCCCCCACGCCTACCCCAGGGAGGCCTCAGCTGCCCTTCATTACCAAAGTAGCCCTGATCTAATTCACTGTGGAGCATCATCCGGGCTTTTGTTTTGTTTTGTTTTGTTCTGTTCTGTTCTGTTCTTTGCAGCCTAAAATTGTAGGTCACTGTCTCTCTCACCAGGATGTGAACTGCCCTAGTGCAGGGACCTCTCTTATTTTGTTCTCTAGGTACATGGTAGGCAATCAAAAAATGCTGAGCTTTGTCCGTGGCGCCCCCGTGCCCTTGGCAGAGTGAGCCCAGCCATGCCGGGCGCTCCAAGCAGGACAAAGAAGCACCCCTCATAACGCCCCTTTACCCGGGGGGGCGCTCCGTAGGTCGGGCCGCTCTGACCGAGCATCTCTGCCCCTCTTTTCCCCCCTCAGAGCTGTGCGCGCTGCCGAAGGCGGTGGAGCTGGAGAAGCCGGAGGCTGACGGCTCAGAGCGGCCCCGCGCGCGACGGCGGAGAAAGCCGCGCGTGCTCTTCTCGCAGGCGCAGGTCTACGAGCTGGAGCGGCGCTTCAAGCAGCAGCGGTACCTGTCGGCTCCCGAGCGCGATCAGCTGGCTAGCGTGCTGAAGCTCACGTCCACGCAGGTCAAGATTTGGTTCCAGAACCGGCGCTACAAGTGCAAGAGGCAGCGGCAGGACCAGACTCTGGAGCTGGTGGGGCTGCCCCCGCCGCCGCCGCCGCCTGCCCGCAGGATCGCGGTGCCGGTGCTGGTGCGCGACGGCAAGCCGTGCCTTGGGGACTCGGCGCCCTACGCGCCCGCCTACGGAGTGGGTCTCAACGCCTACGGCTATAACACCTACCCCGCCTACCCGGGATACGGGAGCGCTACCTGCAGCCCTGGCTACAGCTGCGCAGCCGCTTACCCTGCCGGGCCGCCCTCGGCGCAGCCGACCTCGGCCGCCGCCAACAACAACTTCGTGAACTTCGGCGTCGGGGACCTGAACGCCGTGCAGAGCCCCGGGATTCCGCAGGGCAACTCGGGAGTGTCTACGCTGCACGGTATCCGAGCCTGGTAGGGAAGGGACTCGCCTGGGGCGCCCCTGACCGATCTCACCTTCAGAGAGGGATACTGACTAGGGGAAGAAGGGCTCCCGACACGACCTTGCGTCCTTTGGATTTCACAATCACTCCTGAAGAAGCCTCAGAACTTTTCCCGCCCCATGCGCCTTTGTTTCAGAGCGCAGGAGAATTTGTGGCTGCGTTTAGGCAGGCTATGGTGAGTGATCTGGCAGCCAGGTATTTTAGTCGCCCCCACCAAGTACCCTCTGAGCATCCATGGGCACCTCCGACTGACCGAACACTAGCCGATTGGGACTAAGAGCCCGGGCACGCAGGGCCTGGTATCCAGCCGCCCTTCCCCGAGCCTGGGCCAGGCGCCCGGGCTCTTGCTGCCTTGCAGTCGTCCGCCCACCCGCCCGTATTTATGTTTTTACCTGTTACTGTAAGAAATGAGGATCCTTTTCCCATTAAAGAGTGCGCTGACCCCGCACGTGTCCTTCTTTCATCTTGCGGCACTTCAGAAACTGAGTTTCTGAGAGCAGAGAGAGGCTGAGTTCTGGATGGAAGGCACAGGCACTCACTGGGTAAACTGACAATGTGATAGCAGAAACCGACCTGTGCTGTTGCCTGTGTCACACACCTTCTGGAATTGTCTCATATAATCCCAAACGATCTGAAAAGAGATACTATTTTAAAGTTTAGCATCTGAGGCCTGGAGAAGTTCAATGACTAGCCTTTAGCACATAGCTGGTACTAGTATAACTCAGGTTAGTCTCTGGCTCTCTCTTAAGGGACTGAGGGCCCCTTCTCAGAGCTCCCAAACCTACCGCCTTGAACCCTAATATATGCAGGTCCTGTTCCTGGTGCTGTGCATTAAATGGAGAGCAAAAGGACCTGGGCCTTGTGGACTGGAATGCACTATTTAAAAGAATGCTTCCAGGGGTCCTCAAACTGCAGCGGCCCATGGGCCACATGAGGCGGTGTGATTGTATTTGTTCCCGTTTTGTTTTTTTACTTCAAAATAAGATATGTGCAGTGTGCATAGGAATTTGTTCATAGTTGTTTTTTTTTAAACTATAGTC